>OY756210.1:58118859-58239720 GCA_963576795.1 Metopia argyrocephala
AGTTGTTTTATGTGTGAATTGTTGTTTAAAGCTTTTTCTTTTAGTAACCAAATTATCTGACGATTTTTAGCGGTTGGATGTAGTGATTAGATAATGCATAATTTAAAAAGTTTGGTGTTTGGCTTAAATCATATTGTTAATACATCTTATTGAAATAAATATCTGAAGATACACATAAAATTTGTATTAATTTTATGCAGTCATATTTACATAATACATACATATGTATGTATATACATATATAACACATGAATTCTCGTTTGTTGTATGGTATACATCTAATATGTAAGTATCTGTGGTAATATGGAAGAATAGCTTAAGTCGACATTTGGAATAAAAGCTGAAGAAATTATTTTTTAAATCATAAAACTTGATTTCATTTTAGAATTTATAGGATGTTTTTCTACATTTCATAATTTACGAAAATAAACTATTCTTCCGAAATACTAACTGCCGTATTCATAAAGTTACACATACAGTGGTGGTCATTAGGTTAGCACACTTCATATATGCTGCATTCAAAAGCGCTTGTTATTTTTATTTATGAAAATCATATTTAATATACAGTGGCCGACAAAAGTCTACATACGACCTATATTTTTGCGATTTTAGGAGCCCAAGATACTTAAATAAAAAAGTAATGATGCAGTTTTGTTTCAAATACATTTTTATTAAAGCAGATCAAAATTTACGTTTTTTCAATAAACATAGGAAAAATTACTCAAGAAAAACATTTAAAATGCATTGACAAAAGTGTACATACGATCAGCATACCCAGATGTTTGTTGCTATTAAATAACGAGATAGCGCCGTTATTTATTACAAAATTTTTTTTGTTAAGTTTATAGATTGTTTTAAACAGCTTTAAGTTGTAATTTAGTCTTCATCGGTGTATATTTAAGTAAAATAATGTCTTCTCGTAAAGAAATTTCAATTGATATCCGAAATTTATTGGTTAAGTACAGATCTGAAGAGAAATCCTTTGGAGGAATAGCAAAACTATTAAATTTAAGTAAATCTACAGTTCAGACAATATTTAAGAATTATAAAAATAGTAGAACTGTTGAAAATAAGCGTCGTAGTGGACGCCCAAAAGCACTTACTCGCAGAGATGTAAGCTTTATTTTAAAAGAAATGGACAAAAACCCTAAAATTAATACAACAAAATTGGTCGAAGAGCTTGCAACAAGATTAGAAGTGATTGTAAATCCTCGTACTATTCAAAGAACATTGAATGGAAATGGTTATTTTAGCAGAACTGCTCGAAAAAAGCCATTAATAAGTGAAAAAAAACCGCAAATTTCGTATAGAATTTGCCCAAAAGCATATTGACAAAGGTTTTGATTTTTGGAAGCGGGTCTTGTTTACTGATAGATCTAAATAACATTTTTAATAGTGACGGTAGATCTAAGGTGTGGTGAAAAAGAAATACTGGCTCCTAAATACTTAATTTTTACTGTTAAGCATGTGGGGGTTGTGTAATGGTTTGGGGTGCCATGGCTGCTTCTGGCGTAGAAAAGTTGGTGTTCATTGAGGGTAATATGGATCGGCACCTTTACAATTCCATTCTAGAACAGAATCTAAAACCCTCCGTCGATATGCTAAGCCTTGGTCGAAATTGGTACTTCCAACAAGACAACGACCCGAAGCACACTGTTCAAATTGTGAAAGATTGGTTGCTATACTATGCTCCCAGACAGCTGTACACTCCACCTCAAAGCCCAGATTTAAATATTATTGAGCACGTTTGGGAGATATTACAACGAAAAATATGTAGCTACCAAATTACTAATGCCCAAATGTTAAAACAGAGGCTCCAAGAAGAATTGCAGAACATAAGACCCTTAGAATTAGAAAATATGATGAACTCGATGCCTCGGCGACTGCAGGCAGTTATAGATGCCCGTGGGGGTCCGACAAAATATTAATTTTATTAATAGGTGATGATTTTTTACATTTACGCTAAGTTTTTCTGTGAACACTCTTGTCGTATGTAGACTTTTGTCGAATGTTTTTTATAGTTTTTCTTGAATAGTTTTTTAAGTTTATATCATAATAAATATTATTTTGGTTTATATTAATAAATATAGATTTGAAACAAAACTGCATCATTATTTTTTTCATTTATTCACTTGGACTGATAAAATCGCAAAAAAAGGGGTCGTATGTAGACTTTTGTCGGCCACTGTATACCTATAAATGTTATCTATGATGTAGTCATTATGTACCGTTATTTTTGCTTTGCTTCTTTTTTGTGATTTTTATTTTATTTTGTTTACACCAATACCCCGGTTTGCGTCGCTAATTGGGACTGAAAAAATGAGACGCAAACCGAAACGACGCAAACTGAAGCAGAATTTTCAATTGTTTACGTATTTGATTTTCGTTTAGTCAATACAGGTTTTAAACATTTTAGCTTAGAAAAAGGGTTTTTAAATCAATATATTTTCTTATTATTTTTTGAATAACAGATTTTATTAAAATAAAAATATAACAATTGTGAAGAACACTGATATAATTCGAAACTAATAACTACGCTTAACATGTAAACAACGCACACCTGCAAATTTGCCTTCTACTAAACGGGAAATCCCCTTTTTTTGCTTTAACTTTGCAAAAACATTTTCATATCAACCACGCAAATAGAAGCATTTACGACGCAACTTCGAAGCCATGCGACGCAAACTGAAACAAAAACGACGCAACATTGAAATTCCAGAAACTTAAAAAAAGACTCAACTTCGAAGCGACGCAAACTGAAGCGACGCAAATCGGGGTATTGGTGTATTTGCAAATAATAAATAATTCTAACTGGATACTAATTTAGCACATTTTTGAAATTTTGATAAATTATCGTTTTTTTATTATTTTTCATATTTAAAATCTTAAATTGGTGAGTTTTATAAATGTTTATTTTAAAAATCTGCATAAATAAAAACAAAAATTAATAATTAGACATGGCTAAAAGTAAATGGTGCACCGAAGCGCAACGTCAGGTAATTCAACAAATGAGCTCGAAAGGATGTAGTCTTACTGAGATTGCATCCACATTGAACTGTTCCAGAAAGATGGTGTACAACGCGTTAGGGCATATTCAAATTTATGGGACGTACAAAAATGTTACAAAGGCTACAAGACCTAGAAAAACCACCCGTATAGAGGACTCTTTCATATATATAGCAGCAGTTGCAGACCCATTTAAAACTTTAAATGAAATTCAAAGAGAATTTCCTACGAAATTTGGAATTAGTATTTCCTCAAGAACAATTAGAAGAAGATTAAATGAAAGAAATTTGCGTGGGTGTATTGTACAGAATAAGCAACTCGTATCTAAAAATAACTTAAAATCCCGTATTTTATTTGCCCCTGAGCATTTAGAAAAGCCAATCGTTTTTTGGAAAAATGTCCTTTGGAGCGACGAATCAAAGTTCTGTCGTTTTGGATCAGACGGAAAACGCTATGTATGGCGTCCTCCAAACATGCAACACAACCCAAAGTACACATCAAAGACAGTAAAGCACGGTGGCGGAAATGTGATGGTATGGACTGCGTTTTCTGGGCACGGTGTGGGCCCCATATGCAAAATTGATACAAAAATGGATCAATACGTCTACAAAAATATACTTCTAAATACAATGATTCCATACGCAGGAGAAAACATGCCACTTAGATGGCTGTTTATGCATGACAACGACCCAAAACACACTTCACGCATAGTGAAGAGTTGCTTGGAAGAAAGCAATATAGATGTATTGAAATGGCCAGCTCAATGACCGGATCTCAATCCTATACAGAATTTATGGAATGATGTAGAGCAACACATTTCAGTTGCTAAACCCAAAAACCTAAATGATTTGTGAGCGGAAATCCAAAAGGCATGGTACGCAATACCACAGGAACGCTGCATGGCCCTGGTGAAAAGTATGCCCAGGAGATGTGCAGCTGTAATTAAAAATAATGGTTATCCTACTAAGTATTAAGTTTTTGTTATACTAATGTTTATTTTTCTTTTTTTTTTTCTTGATGAAAATAATTTTTTTTTTAATTTGTGCTAAATTACTGTCCAGTTATTATTTGGTTTTGTTAAGTTTTAAAATAATACAAAATTGTTCCAAGACATAAAACTCTGTTCCAAAATAACGCAATGTGTTTCTTGGACAGCACGTGACATATAAGGGCATATAAATGCTTACAGTTATAACTCTACAAGCATATATTCGGTAAGAAAGAATGCATATAGCTAGTGTGCTAACCTAATGTCCACCACTGTATGTACCTTTGCTTGAGAAGTCTTATCTTACTACTTACATTATCCTATCCTTGACTAATTAACAATTTTAACTGATAGCATGTTGGTTACTAAATAATAATCCTGAACAAACATATGTACATATTTATTAAGACGTTTATTAAAAAAATAAATTGTTCGAAATTATAAGTTTATGTATTATGGTATAAATTTTTTTACTAAATTACAATATAATCAGGCATGTTCTGAAAATCACGTGATTTCAAATCACATGTAAGTTTAAAATCACGCAAGAAATTCTTAGGTGTTCTGAAAATCACGAGCTTTTTTGTTTTTAGAAGTGTTTTTCATTTTTCTAAATCACAAACTTTAAGCTCTTTTGTGTCGTTTATAGAGCTGCCAGATTCATTGCTGGCATTTGCATTAAAATCGCACATTTATATTTCAAAAATTAACCAATCTATGTAAACTATTTTACATTATATTAATTTTTATGAACAAATTTTATAAATTTTAGTTTTTAATAATTAATTTAATTGACAAATTTGGTCAAATTATACATAAAATAAAATAACATGTTGTAAATCTGGCAACTCCAAAAATCTTTTTGAAAAATAAAAGCAAATTGTGAAAAATGTGAACAAATCAAAAAATTTTATGAAAATTGTAATGTGTTTTGAAATTTGCAAATTTTAGAATTTTTCTGCATGGAATTATAATTTTTTTTTGTAAAAATAAATAAAGAACAAATGATGTTATAAGTTTGTTTTACTTTTTTCGCCCAATTGTAAGTAAAATAGTGTTTAAAAAGGCAAGTGATTTAATATCGACAAGAATTTACCTGACGATTTCAAATCACAAAATTTCAAAAAATTTTGTGCTCAGAACACCTTTCTCGTGATTTGAAATCACTCCTACAAAAAGTGATTTTCAGAACATACCTGAATATTAAATTATAATCTAATTAATTATAAGTAGCAGTGACAAAGATAATAAACTCGGTGGCAGACCAGGGTTTATGGTGGGAGTCGAATCCACAACCGTGGAACTAGTAGTTTAGCACACTACCTACTTGACCACTAGGTCACCCATTTATAAATTTACATAAACAAAATTATATAAAAAAACATCTATATATATGTACAGTCGAAACTCTCTATAACGAATTCCAAGGGACTGGATTTTTACTTCGCTATAAAGAAAATTCGCTATATGGAAAAGAAAAACAATATTGTTCCTTTTAACATTTTTTATTTGTAGTAGTCAGTTATTTTTCCACTTTTCTTCTTCAATGCAAAGGCAAACGGATAGCGACTGCAAGAAAAATTTAAATTTATGATAAATAAACGATTCAAAGCATCAGACTCTGCTTGTGCGTTGTGAAAGCAACAAAATACACACAGAGCAACAATAACAACACCAATAACACAAAGCGACATCGATTTCTTTTTTGTGTGCGTGTGTTCGGTTTTACCTAATTCGTTATATGGAGATTGAAAACGCTTCAATCTTAAAGTTACGGTCGCAAAAATGCTTCGTTATAAGGAAATATTCGCTATATGGAAATTATAATACACTCAAAGTAGACCTAAAACAGTGTTCTTATAATTGCTTCGCAATAAAGAAAACTTCGTTATACAGGAGTTCGTTATAGAGAGTTTCGACTGCATATGAATATTATTAAAAATGATAAATAACGGGAGCCTTAATAAAAGGGTGTATTATTATCGAAATAAAAATTTAACAGTACAAAAAAAAACAGTTAACAGAGGTTAATCGACCCTTTATATTTGCAATATTTGATTTCTACAAAGATTAACAAAAAACTCAAATCACATGTTCTTATAAATTTTTTAAGTCTTTTATGTGGTTTCCTAGGGTCTTTCCATGAAACAAAGAAATTTCTTTGTCTAAGTGGGTCTTTCAATAATATATTCGTTTCCGCAAACTATGTAGAATAAATTTGTCGCAAATAAAACAAAAACAATGTTCGGTGAGTTAGTAATACGTATTATTATTTACTTCTGTTATAATTTCCTCCATACTTTTATTTAAGGTACCAACAAAATCATATACATATATAATTCAATGTTTTCCCCTCTTTTTTTTAGTAATTATGAAACTAATTATAATAAAACTAAAACTGCTACAATACCAACACTATTCTAATTATCTTATTACTTAGCTGGCCATAACAATCCGTTAACGTCTTTCGGCCTGCCTCAAAACTAGTCTCCAGGCGCCTCTGCTTAGTGCGCGGCTTCTCCAGTTGGTCATGGTCGACCTCTAAGCCGACGTCCAGTGACTTTCGCATTGAAAACTGCTTTCGAAAACTTATCATTACATTATATATATGTAACTGCACTTGTTCTCTTTTTGACATCAACAACTTCGTTTATGGTTTATTTAAATTTTTAGTTTTAAATTAAAAACAATTTTTATTAAAAACTATGTTATGTTGCGGGTATCCTGATAGAAACCTGTAACAAACTGACAATTAGCGCCAAACGCACGGATAGTGTTATATACTCACCGGGTAAGAAAATTACTCTCCAACGACTTGGGACGGAATTAAATGAACACCACGTTTTCTAATTGTATATGCCTTTTCCACGTTCTTTTCTAGGTATGTATTTATGACTTCTATTATTTATATTTTAATTTAATATTTTTCAATTATGTATGTTTTATTGGATGAAAGCTGTTGACATTATCCTATCTATGATTTTTGTGAATATTGTATTCTTTATTTAGTGTTAATTTACATCTTCTTTCTCTTTCCCAGTTCAGCATAGCACACACATATGAAATAAATTGCATGACTGTGTTGTTTTACGTAGTACGTTCGTGAGTATTGCCATGTAGAAAATTTTTCGTTTGGTAGGATGGTAGGCTGAATATGATTTTGGTAGATTTTAGCAGAAGCTAAAAAGAAATGTATTGCCCATTATAAACAATCTTATTTATTTATATTTATATTTAAGCATAAAATCTAATTTTTTGCTCATATTATGCAATTTTATCAAAAAAGATTTAATACACAACACTGAAACTGATTTTAAAAATACTAATAATCAACCTTTTAGCTGAATTGTTTGCAAAAAACTCATGTTTGCCGGAGAGCGTTCAACCGCTGCCCGAGCTTGAAAGAATATCGGTGACTATGCCTAATATATTCTTTCGAGCCCGTGCTGTCAAAGGGTTCTTTCAGACCTCAACATCCATAAATCTTCTGGGCCGGATGGTATACCAGCACTGGTCCTGAAGCAGTGCTCTTCGACGCTTTCACGTCCATTAGCTAAACTTTTCAGTGCGGCTTATCGTGCCGGGGTATTTCCATCTAACTGGAAAGTTGCTAACATAACGCCAATCCCTAAAAAGGGTGAGGCTACCAATCCCGAAAATTACCGCCCAATAGCAGTGTGTTCAACACTCTCCAAAGTTATGGAGAGTATGGTGAATCACCACCTTATGAGATATTTGGAGGCCAATAACTTGCTGAGCGACCGTCAGTATGGCTTTCGTAGAGGTCGCTCCACTGGTGATCTACTGGCATTACTCTCTGAGCGATGGAGTGGATCTATTCACCGTTTTGGTGAAAGCAAAGTTTTTGCTCTGGATATCTCAAAAGCGTTTGATAGAGTCTGGCACGATGCTCTTATTTCTAAACTAGCTGCCTTTGGCGTCGGCAACCATTTCTGTCGTTTCATAACGAGCTTTCTCAGAGACCGTTCTATAAGAGTGGTTATAGACGGTGCCTCTATAAGAGTGGTTATAGACGGTGCCTCTTCTAACGAGTTCAGGCTGAATTCGGGAGTACCGCAAGGCTCTGTTCTATCTCCCACCCTATTTCTAATTTTCCTTAATGATCTTCTTCTCCTAACCTCTAATCCTGTTTACTCCTTCGCAGATGACAGTAACATTTGTCACTCATATTCATTTGATCGTAGGCCGAGCCTTTTGGAGATCGGGGTGAGAAGGCAGAATATGAATGACACACTCTCAAATGACCTGCAAAGAATCTCCGAGTGGGGTCTCGCGAACAGGGTCGAATTTAATGCGCGCAAGACCCAATGTTGTTTTATAACGCATAGGCGTTGTGAGGATTTAATCCTGCCATCTGTGACTATGGGTAATGTAAATATTGAGGAGGCTGACGCTCTTGATGTTCTGGGCATGAGAATTAGTTGTGATGTCCGTTGGAATGATCACATATTTCGAGTGTCGAAAGAAGCATTCAAGTGTCTCGGTTTTCTAAAACGGTGCAGGAAAAACTTCACTCCATCTGACCTTCTCAATATTTACAAAACCTTCATCCGACCTAGAATGGAATACAACTCTCATGTATGGGCCGGTGCTTCAAAATCAATTTTGGGGCTTCTCGACCGCGTACAGGAAAGGGCGAAGGTGCTTATCAGCGACGGTAGGATATCCAATTCTATCGATTCGTTGGAGCATCGGCGCAATGTGGCGTGCGTTTCATTGTTCTATCGATACTTCCATGGAAAGTGCTCTGATGAGATAAGGAATTTGATTCCGGGTGGTCGCATATTCTTGTGGACTACACGTACCTCTCTCAGAGCGCACCCATTTGTGGTTGATTGTTCAGCGAATCGCACAATGCATTATAGAAAGAATTCGTTCTTTGGCCGCACCGCTCGTTTGTGGAACAATCTTCCGGTTTTTCCTGCCAATTACGATATAAATAGGTTTAAATCAAATGTCCACAAACACTACTCCCTCTTTCCCCCTTCCCACAACATATTTTCCTAGACCAGCACAATGTACTGCATGAGTAGGGGCCGTCCCCTAAGTGCTGGCCTTCAAAATAAAAAAAAAAAAAAAAAAAAAAACATTGATGTTTCAAAATTTTTTATCGGTACAAAAGCCGAAATGTAAACTACTCAAAATCTTAACCCGGAAGACGTTTTTGATGTTAAACATGAGTTTTGCAATTTTACATTGAATTACTAAACCAAATCAATGCTAGATTTGATAATATTTAAAGATATTAAATTGTTACAAATAATTACTCCTGAGTAAGCATTCTCAAAAGAAGACTTGCCTATGTAAATTGTCGTTCGTTCTAAGCTTATAGACTGTAATCCTGATATTATTATCACACATAATCTGTTGCGATTAACAGAAACAAATCTTTCAACCGAATTAAACATTTAATTATTTTAGTCTAAAGTTAGTTCAATTAGAAACGGTTTAAATGAGAAAGGTTTTGGTGAATTAACCAACTTTGTTTTTAGTTTACTTTCTCTTCCGCATAGTTCTGCAGCAGCTGAACGAAAATTTTTAACACTTTCCTTAATCAAAACTAAATTGAGAAACAAATTCGAAATCGACTGAAATTTCAAACCGCTAAAATTTGCAAATCTGACAAGGTTTCAAATTCTTTTTTACTTATGCGTATTAATTATTTAATTATTCAATTAAGGAATTGAATTGTTTTTGTTATATGTTTATTTTTTGTTACATTTTTTATTTTTGGTTATTTATATGTACCAATACATGTAAAAGTGTTAATAAAAATTGTTTTCCATCCCAAAAATGTATTCTTAAATGGTTTTTGGTAGATTTTGATTAATTTTGGTAGGTTTTGAAAGAAATTTTGGTAGAATTAAAATTTTTTTAGTGGCAACACTGAAGAAGTGTTACACTGTGTTGTTTTTTTAAGCACCTTTTTCTATTCACCATATTTATAATTATCTTACTTGGGGGTTACACTTTCAATTTCTGGCTTTCAATTTTCAATACATTCAAACTTTTTTACTAATACACTGACACTTTTAGACATTGAAACGAACTGGATATCAAAATTGCTTTTCATGCGAGTGTTTCAATTTACTATCAATTCGCCCTGTTATTTTTTCTTCTTCTTCTTTTATTTTTATTTTTTTTCGACTGCCATAGTTATTTTGTTTTGTGTTGCATTTTGAATTATAAAATTGCTACCAAATTGAATGCAGCCTACGTCACAGCTTTCGATTTCTACAAATTTTGACAAAATAACTATGGCAGTCGTACAAAAAGAAAAAAAAGAAGAAAAAATAACATGGCGAAAAAACAAGTTCGTTTCAATGTCCAAAAGTGTCAGTGTATTAGTTTGAATGCATTGAAAATTGAAAGCCAGAAATTGAAAGTGTAACCCTCAAGTTACACGATTGTTGTCGACCCACAGTAGCACCGCTACATTAGCAGCACTGTGCCTCGTTTCTGTATTACTCGACTCGAGTAATATCTCACATGAAACGAGAAAAATGAAACAAAAACGATGTGAATTGACACAAAAAGTGCTGTGTCTCACATAAGTGTTTCTGTATGTAAAATAATGCGAGTACTATCTGTCATTTATGTCATTTTCCAATTATTATTGGAAAAATGTGAGTAAAAGTGTTTCTGTATCTTTATTTTGTGAAAACTGAACCGAATGAAGTGTCAAAATAAGCCGCATATTAAAACGGTGCGAAAAGTGTTTTGCAAACAAAAATAAAAACAATTTTTGTATTTTGTGCCTTTTTTTAATTATATTGTGTGGTATTTTAAAATAATATTGTGTGGCTTTTTTACTAAAAACAATATTGCGTAGCTTTTTTTAATAAAAATAATATTGTATGAATGATTTTTTTTATTAAAACTACAAGTAATATTTTGTGGCTATTATTTATTCAAAAAAGAACAAAAATACATACATAAATAATGTTATTAAGTTCTGTTTAGCGCAAATGTATATATTTTTCCTTTTTAGACTGTGTTTACACGTAGAGATTCTTATTTTTAAGATTGCATGTTTATTGGCGAAGGCGGCGAGGGGTAAAGAGACGAGTACACTCTGTCTTGTACTGGCAATACGCTTTACTCTCTCATTCGTAATTGCACACATGCATACACACAATTGTAAATAACATACGTGACGTCAAAAATAAGAATTGTATTGTCTGAACGCCGAAGATAGTTCAAAGAAGAATAAACCAAAATCTTAAAAATAAGAATCTCTACGTGTAAACACAGAGTTATAGTTTTGCATTTCTCTTCATATAATTTTTTTATTGGTTTGTTTACATTTTTCTCCAGGGCTGTCAGATAGTTTTCAATTTTCATCCCCGATTTTAAAATTCACATCCTCAAAAATCCCCACAGAAACTGTATCAATAATTTTGCATAGATACATATGCTTTGATGTAGGTATAAATATATACTATTTTACAAAGGTCAATATTAATTGTGTAAACTGAATGCAATATATACTATTTTATTTGATATGTATGTCTATTTACAGTGGTGGGGTATAAAAAATATTGACCATGTTTTAGCATTTTTGTGACCAAAAAACTTTAGAATAATGTGATTAATATTTTTGTTTGTTTCTATATCAATTATAAAGTAAATAAAATGAAAAACATAAAATTTCCCAAGATCAAAACTTAAAAAACCATGAATTAAAAAATATGAATTAATTAATATTAACTAATTTTGCCTGTTCAAAAAAATATACTCATCAAATTTGATGGCCTAAAAGAAAAATTTTTTTATTAATGAAACCAAATAACTACTATTCTGTAGTTAGTGGAATTACCCTTGTTTTAAATAAGGTTCCAAAAGCGTTTTCGCATTGAGTCGACAAGTCTTTAAAACATATTGATTGCAATGTTTTTGCACAAATCTTTAACAAATTCCCACAAAGTTCCTTATTATAAGGGTTTTTCCTCAAAAAGCCGCTTTGACAATTTGGTATAAATTTTCAAAAGGGTTTAACTCTGGAAACTGAGCAGAGCTCAAAATTTTTAAGCAAATATTTTGAAAATAACTTGTCGCTCGCTTCGATGTCTGTTTTGGGTTGTTAACTTGGTGAAACACCGATAGATGTGCCTGTTACATTGTAACATTACTCTTTTTTATTTTTACTTCCTATTTTTCTCTCTTTCCATTAACAAATAAATTTTAGTCTTAGTTAGTATAACTTTATCACTTGCCTTATACGGTAACAACTCTATCACTTGCCTTATAATTGTAACAAAAAAGAAATAAAATTTTTATTTTTTATTTTAATAATAAAAGAGTCTTTTTTCATATTTGGAAATTGAACATGGCGACCGTGACAGGACACGTCGCTCCAGATTTTATTCAATTGTTAAAGCGGCAGTTAAAAAAAAAAAAATTTTTAATTAAATTAACATTTCTATTTAACTATATGTGTACATACATATATGTATGTATGCTCATACATACATATCGTATAAATTTTGTTACGGATGACTCAGCTATCATGAATCATTGGATTGCATTCGGCACGTACTGGTTTGGTCTAGCTCGTCGGCAACCGGAGAGAGTTCGTGCAATCCCTTTTTCACAACCGTAAACAAAAATCTACGTGCCATTAAACATAATTAAATAACAACAAAAAAAAGAAACTATTACAACTACTAATACCACTGTAGAGATTTCTAGATGACGAATATATTTAGTCCTGGTGCCAGATGTTGCGCACCCAGTATTAAATGCCCTCCCTACCTTTGATTCTTTTTACCTAAAAATTGCATGTCAATAGAATCCCAACAACAATTATGACCAGGGGTATTTACATCGAAGATAAAAACAAAAATTTAGTTACCCCCAGTCTACAAGCGCCATAAACTTGGAAATAATTATGTTTTCAATTGTCAAATTCTATTTCCAACATCATATGTTCAAGTGTAGACCGCAAAAACATGTATTTGCACATGTATGTTAACATAGTTGTTCGCACATTTTGCAAAGAAATAATGTTAAACATAAGCTGTCAAATTATACATTTAAACTCGATTTTTGTTTGAAAAAATAATTTTTCTTGTTTGTAATTATGCTAAATTATTTAAAAAGAGTGTTTTAATTTTCCTATGAAAAAAATAATAAATGGTGTGTTGTTTAGACATTTTATTTATTTATTTTTACTGCAATACGTGTTCTCCACCTAAAAACATAAACTTGAACATAAACAATATTTTACTGTTACTCTGCCGACGCTGGCTCTTATGTTTGGAAATAATTATTGTACGTGTAGACGGGGGGTTACACATCATAACAATAACAAATTGCTTTATTGAAATATTAACTTTACTGCTTTCATTGATAATTAAAAGAAAGCAAAGAAATACTTTTAAATATATTATAAAAACAACAAGTATTCACAAACAAAACAAAAAAACCTTCTTGATATAATTATTATTTCGTTTTCTTTTCTCTTTTAGTGTGACTTCTTAAAAAAAATTATCATAATCATATAAGTGTACATATGTACGTAGGTGGTGTAATAAATCCGAAACTGATGTAATAATTATAATTATTATTTTAGTGCTAGTACTTTTTACACTTTTCACTGTCTTGTTTTTTTTTTTCAAATTTTTCCTTTTCTCTTATAATTTACTTTTATCAATGGAGTTCAATATTGGAATTTTAAAAACAATTCATTCATGCTTATTTATACTATTAATGATGTTTTATGAATTAATGACAAAAATTTTTAACTCTGAATATGAGCATATGGGTATATTTGCAAGTAAGCAATATTAAGAAGAGTGGGGAGTAGTTAAAGAATTTACTTTGCAAAAATATTGTTTAAACTATTGCTTATGATTTTATTGAATTGAATTTGGATTTATTTATTTGAATTTCTGCACAAGGCAAAAATCTTATAGTTAAAGTAGTTTTAGTCTATTAAATGTATAAAAATTTCTAGTCTTCTGTTTTATGGTATTTATATAAATAAAAAAACTGATTTGTGAATCAAAATACGTAAAGTTAATTATTAGTACTCACTCATGCATAACTCTTTCAGCTGGCCAGTCCTCCAGATTTATGATGATGTTCTTCTTTTCAGGATTCAAATTCTAAATGAAATCAGCCTTTAAAATTATACAAATGCCATAACTGAGTAAAAAATTGATTTTAGTACAAAACAAAATAATTTCTTTTAATTTTTTTTTTTTTCTACTCCCTGGGCTCTTTTTAATTTTTTGCTTTCACATATAATTATATTCTTAAATCCTAATATGGGTGTATTTCTCGACAGTCTTCTTCAAGAAAGTACAGGGTTTCGCACACGACCAAGCCAGAATCTTTCCTTCTCTCAGACCACTTTGATGATAATAAAGTAAAGCAAAATTATGCACAAAAATCGCCCTTGAGACGACAATTCTTAAGTGTGCTTTAATGGTACAGCAATTAATTTTCTCCGTCGTTGGAGTCCAAAAATAATTTATAATACTTCGAGTAAACTTTATAAAATTAACTTCCAATTTTTCACGTGGTCTTGAATTTCTTTTTCTCTATTTATCACTGACTTCAATAATGTTTTCAACCTTCTTTCTTGACTGTCACTAGCAAAAAGACCAAAGCAAACCTCTCAAAGTTTTACAATGCCAGCAAAATTAATTTAAGTCGTAATTAAAATTAAACGGTATTTAAAAAAAATGCCATACCTATATGTATGCATATATTAGTGGGGGGGTAAGTAAAAATTTTTCTATTCAATCTGTCCCTTTTTCCCTCATAGGTATAATTTTCAAAAAAAAATATCCCTACATCCCAGACATCAACCAAATTTGATTTGGGCTCTCATCACTTATGATAACAACATAAAAGAACAAAAAAAAAATCTCACTCAATTTTAAAATTAGTACAGTGGTCTAGATAGACTAACCACTTACAGAAAAAATTACATTATATATATATATATTTTTTTTTTTTTTTCTTGTCGCCGTTACACCACAGATGATTTAAGAAGAACCAAGTGTTCGCGTAAAATTATCTGGAGAATCAAGCTACTCACGACACGTACTATTCTTAATATCTTTTCCGTGATAAATACCTTTTATGCCCGAGTTGACATCCTGTAATTCATAATAACTATTGCCTATTTTACGCAGTACCTTCGACTTAATAAATTTGGGAGCTAATTTAGCGTTGAATCTATTAATTTTGCTACTTCTTACAAAGTTTCTGCGGAATATTATATCACCTGATTTAATATGCTGAGGTCGTGAACGCATATTATAGCGCCTTTTTCCAGATTCATATGCTGCCTTTAAAGACTCCTCTACTGTATCCCTTATCAATTGGATCTTATCAAATCTGTTGATTTGCTCTCCCTCTTCCAGTTGTCCTATTCTCCTAAGAAGCTCATAATCCTTACCACAAAGAATCATCTGTTGACCAAAAAGTACATAATAAGGTGAATGGCCAATTGCACTGTGATAAGTACAACGCAATGCTGCAGAAATTTTACTCAAGTTCGAGTCCCAAGTCCGCTGGTCATTATCAATGTATGATCGAATAGCCGTTATAATGGATCTGTTTACTCTTTCTGAACTATTAGCTTGTGGAGAATACACTGCTGTAAATGTATGCGACACACCATATCTTAAAAGGAAACTTTCAAATATTCTAGACTTGAATTGAGAGCCGTTATCAGTAATAACGATCTCTGGAACGCCAAAAATCGTAAAAACATTATCCTCTAAAAATTTCACAATACTAAGTGAAGAAAATTTTCGAAGAGGCTTTAAAATGGGAAACTTTGAGAAATGATCTAACACAATTAAAATACCTGTGTTACCTTCTTTTGAACGGGGATACGGTCCTATTAAGTCCATATACAGTCTCTGAAATGGACGTGAAGATTTCGATTGTGCCCCCATAGGTGGTCTCATGATCATGTTTGAAGATTTTGAAGTTTGGCAAATTTCGCATCGATTAATAAAATTCCTGACATCCACCGACATTCTGGGCCAGTATAGATTTCTTCGAATTTTCTCCAAAGTCTTCGCAATGCCACAGTGACTAGCTAAGGGCGGACAGTGTGCATTCTTAATTACCTCTAATGAAAGTTCTTCGGGAATCCAGAGTTTCCAACTAAATGCTTCAGACAATGCGTCGCCTTTTGAAAAATCTGCCTTCTTATACAGAAATCTGTCTACTACCATTAAATCTGGAAAGTTGTTCTTATTCGCCGCCACACTGTTACAAAGTTTAGAATATTTTTCCGACTGAAAATAAGGTGAATTTAAATCAACTAACGGCATAGATTCAATTTCCAGTGAATTCACTTCCCCGATCCTAGATAGTGCGTCAGGAACAACATTTAAGCTACCTTTTCTATGCTCGATTGAAAATTCGAATCCTTGCAACTTTAGAGACCAGCGCGCAAGTCGACCATTTAAATCTGTTTGACGCATTAACCAACGCAGAGACGCATGGTCCGTTACAATTTTGAAAGGGTGACCTTCGACATATCCTCGAAATTTCTGTATACATAATAATGCAGCTAGGCATTCTAACTCAGTTATAGAGTAATTTCTCTGGGCTCTATTTAGTTTATGAGAAAAATAGGCTATAGGTCTTTCGATTCCCTGTTCGTCCTCCTGCGAAAGAACTCCACCCACTCCCGATGTAGAAGCATCGCATTGTATTACAAAAGGGCGCGAAAAATCAGGTGTGGTTAACACCGGAGCTATCGTAAGCCGTTTCTTTATTTCCTCGAAAGATAGTTGGGCCCTGTCATCCCAGACAAATTTTCTTGATTTCGACGTCAAATCGGTCAATGGAGCAGTGAGCGTGGCATAATTGTCGATAAAACGTCGATACCAACCGACAAGACCTAAAAATCTACGCAACTCGCGAACAGATCTAGGGGGTTTGATATCTAATATCGCAGAAATTTTAGATAAATCCGGTTTTATCACCCCGTCACCTATCACAAAACCTAAATAGTTTACTTCACGCATGCAAAACTTGCATTTATTCACATTAACGGTAAGACCTGCACTTCGTAATAGTTTAGAAATCTCCAGAAGTAATTTAAGATGATTATCAAATGTATCCGATACCAATAATAAATCATCTAAATAGACGAAAACCATGTTACGCAGATGTGGTGGAATAACCAGATCCATCAAGCGACACATTGTCATGGGAGCATTAGATAAACCAAAAGGCATCACTACATAACGATATAAGGGTCTATTAGGTACGGTAAATGCAGTATAATTTCGAGACTTTTCCTCCAGCTCGATTTGCCAAAATGCGTGTTTGAGGTCTAAGGAGGTAATATATTTGGTTTTGGGGAGACGACTGAGTATTCCATCTATCTTCGGCATGGGGTAGGCATCCCTAACAGTCACGTTATTCAATTTTCTTGAGTCGAGGCATAGCCTGACCTTACCATTTCGTTCCGCCATAGCCACAGGACTGCTCCATGGACAATTTGGTGGTGCTAACTCTATCACTCCCAGCTCAAGCATGCGGTCTATTTCTAGATGAAGTTTCTTTTCTACCGCCGGGGAGACCGAAAAATATCTCTGTCTTATTGGTCTTGCTTCCTTATATATTTCTATTGAGTGTCGTAATAAACGAGTACGTCCTAAACCTTCCCTCTCAAATGAAGGAATTAAATCAATAATTGCCTTCAACCGACTTTTTTCTAAAGGATTCAATGTATGCATTTCCGATGAATTCTCCAAGTCATCCTCATCAGCCGAGAATGACTCTAGTATCCTCTCCAAAAGTCCAAATTTCTCAAAGAAGTCTGCCCCCAGATAATGATTTTGACACAATCCGGGTATTACATAAATCCTCATTTTCGCTGTCCTACCTCTGAAACTTACTTCGCCTTCTACGTATCCTAAGATTCTAAGTTTGCGCCCTCCTGCGGTTTTAACAAATTCGCTTATTTTCCTTAAATTTTCACCACTTTCCAAAATTTCCTTTGCCGCCTGATTTCCTAGACATGTTATCGAAGCACCCGAATCTAATAAGGCATAAACTTCCTTACCCAATATAGTTACCCTAATGTAAGGTCGACGATCTGCTTCTATCTGATTTAGAGCTCCTACGGATTTCCTAAAACATTTTCGGTTAACCCGAACCCTACTCCAAAAACTTTTCATTCGTAAACTTGATCTCAGCCTTCTTGAATTGAATTTCCGTTTCCGCTCCCCCCACTTAATACTATCACAAAAAATTCTAGTCCTAATTTTGTGGTAATTTTCAAGACGTTGATGATAGGGAATTATTTTGTGAACATGATGCGATGGCCCCTCGTCCGAGTTTTCAAAATTGTCCTTCATAATTAATAAATAGTCAGTTTGGGTTGAACGTGAGGTCTTAGTGGGATAATTTTCTAGATTTAATCTTTCTTGGGATACAAGCGTCTTGTGTCTTGTACCCCCTTCTTCAAGTTTTCCCGGTTCTGACAGAAATCGCAGTTCGGCTTCAGAATATTTTCCGCCCCGCATCCATAGCAAAATATCTGACGTTCTTCCAAACAATCTACATATCTGTGTCCTAATTTGCGACAGTTCCAACACTTAATCCTATCCATTTCACAAATTTCAGAATTTATCAACTGGCTATGCTGACTACTACCCACTTCCAATTCACTAATCGCCCTTCTAGAAGATTTTATGATCGGTTTTTCCATATCCTCTAATAAAGCTTCACGGCGAAGTATTAAGTGCCGTAAATGTGATACTGAAGTTATATCCTGGTAAAATAATTCCTTTCGTATGTTCGACCTAAGGTTTCTGCGTAATATCTCCAATAATTCACGGTCCTGAAGAGGGTATCTCAATCTATCACAAAGGAAGTGTACATCGTTGTAAAATTCTTCAAAATTCTCATTTTCCTTTTGTTTTCTATCACGAATAAGTTCCATTATATCACCATCGGAAAGATGGTCCTGAAAATGAAATCTAAGAGCTTCACATAAAGCCTCCCAGTTTACATAATTAACATTACGTGTAAACCGCCAATACCAATCGAGACATCTTCCCGTAAAGAGAATGTGTATATGATTACAAAGCGTTTCAAAATCTCCTCCTAAGCTACTGTTAGTAAGGGAATTTACTATATAAATAAATTTATCAACTGACATTCTTGCAGAACAACCACTAAAGGAAATATTCCAACTCTGAATGATCTGAGCTATTCTGCCACTATTCTGAACTACAGCCGAGACTTCAGAATGTCGTTGAAAATTATAAGGAGCTTGATAACAAGGATGAAAGCTTTGCGTCCTATGAACGTTCATAGGTATTGTGTTAGTAGCGCCTCTGTTCGCGCCCACATTTATAGAATTTTGTGTATTCGAATTGTTAGGGCGCAAGGTTGGAAACTCCTCCCTTGGCCATTCAGGTTCTCTTTGTTCTGATAGCCTTGAAATTTTTCCGGCCAATTCTGTCAAAGCAGTTTGAATATCAACAAAATTTGAATCAAATTTTTCTTCAATATTAGCCAGTTTTGTATCTATGTCTTGATTAATTGAATTAATAGGTGCACTAGGCAAAGCTGCTAGAGATGGAGAATTTTGTCCATTTAGAGTCCAATCTAACGGATTCTGCGTCTTCTTTGAAGACCTAGTAGTTCGCTTAGACTGTACTACTCTAGGTACTGCTCCTGTCGATATTGGTTGTTTGTTAACATCATTAACTGTTTCGTTTCGTACCTCAGTTAAATTATTCCCTGAACACGAAAGACGACATTGAGGACATGTAGGGGAAGTCCTTATCCATTCATTCAAACACTTTTTATGAAAATAATGTTGGCAAACAGTTCTCACTACATCTATGGCATCCTTTAGCGAACTAAAACATACTGAACAGCTTCCTAAACTTTCCGCCATTGGAGGCAAATAATCCCCACTATGTTTGACGGCCATAATATCTTAATAAATATATAATAAGAAAAGATTCTATCTCCACTTACAAAAAAATATATCAACAAAAAAATATAATACGTTTAAACTTCGACACTTCTACCACCTGATCCTTTAATTTATCTAGTCGTCACCTAGACTCAAAAAAAAAAGAATTAAAAGCTCCACGAGAGCCAAGTTATGTCCCACGGTCAAAAGTCAAAAGAATATCTCAACCCTGCATCTCCAGATAGAAACAACTTAACTCATCCTAAAGCTTAAAATTTTGTATAGAAAAAAACAACACTTGTACAGAAAATAATTTGCAGAAGTAGATGTCCACTATAAAATAAATCCAATCAAACGGTCTAGATAAAAGCGCAGCAATTATCCTAGCAATTCCAGAAGGTCGAATAACTATTGTCTAATAAACACCTGCAACGAGGATAAAAAAAATTTTTTTTTTTCTTGTGGGGCTCAAGCAAGATCATAACGCTCTATTATCAATATCAACACTATAAGATTGAAAAACAATTTCTGTTGGGCCCCACGTTGGGCGCCATTTGTTACGGATGACTCAGCTATCATGAATCATTGGATTGCATTCGGCACGTACTGGTTTGGTCTAGCTCGTCGGCAACCGGAGAGAGTTCGTGCAATCCCTTTTTCACAACCGTAAACAAAAATCTACGTGCCATTAAACATAATTAAATAACAACAAAAAAAAGAAACTATTACAACTACTAATACCACTGTAGAGATTTCTAGATGACGAATATATTTAGTCCTGGTGCCAGATGTTGCGCACCCAGTATTAAATGCCCTCCCTACCTTTGATTCTTTTTACCTAAAAATTGCATGTCAATAGAATCCCAACAACAATTATGACCAGGGGTATTTACATCGAAGATAAAAACAAAAATTTAGTTACACATCATAACAATAACAAATTGCTTTATTGAAATATTAACTTTACTGCTTTCATTGATAATTAAAAGAAAGCAAAGAAATACTTTTAAATATATTTTAAAAACAACAAGTATTCACAAACAAAACAAAAAAACCTTCTTGATATAATTATTATTTCGTTTTCTTTTCTCTTTTAGTGTGACTTCTTAAAAAAAATTATCATAATCATATAAGTGTACATATGTACGTAGGTGGTGTAATAAATCCGAAACTGATGTAATAATTATAATTATTATTTTAGTGCTAGTACTTTTTACACTTTTCACTGTCTTGTTTTTTTTTTCAAATTTTTCCTTTTCTCTTATAATTTACTTTTATCAATGGAGTTCAATATTGGAATTTTAAAAACAATTCATTCATGCTTATTTATACTATTAATGATGTTTTATGAATTAATGACAAAAATTTTTAACTCTGAATATGAGCATATGGGTATATTTGCAAGTAAGCAATATTAAGAAGAGTGGGGAGTAGTTAAAGAATTTACTTTGCAAAAATATTGTTTAAACTATTGCTTATGATTTTATTGAATTGAATTTGGATTTATTTATTTGAATTTCTGCACAAGGCAAAAATCTTATAGTTAAAGTAGTTTTAGTCTATTAAATGTATAAAAATTTCTAGTCTTCTGTTTTATGGTATTTATATAAATAAAAAAACTGATTTGTGAATCAAAATACGTAAAGTTAATTATTAGTACTCACTCATGCATAACTCTTTCAGCTGGCCAGTCCTCCAGATTTATGATGATGTTCTTCTTTTCAGGATTCAAATTCTAAATGAAATCAGCCTTTAAAATTATACAAATGCCATAACTGAGTAAAAAATTGATTTTAGTACAAAACAAAATAATTTCTTTTAATTTTTTTTTTTTTTTTCTACTCCCTGGGCTCTTTTTAATTTTTTGCTTTCACATATAATTATATTCTTAAATCCTAATATGGGTGTATTTCTCGACAGTCTTCTTCAAGAAAGTACAGGGTTTCGCACACGACCAAGCCAGAATCTTTCCTTCTCTCAGACCACTTTGATGATAATAAAGTAAAGCAAAATTATGCACAAAAATCGCCCTTGAGACGACAATTCTTAAGTGTGCTTTAATGGTACAGCAATTAATTTTCTCCGTCGTTGGAGTCCAAAAATAATTTATAATACTTCGAGTAAACTTTATAAAATTAACTTCCAATTTTTCACGTGGTCTTGAATTTCTTTTTCTCTATTTATCACTGACTTCAATAATGTTTTCAACCTTCTTTCTTGACTGTCACTAGCAAAAAGACCAAAGCAAACCTCTCAAAGTTTTACAATGCCAGCAAAATTAATTTAAGTCGTAATTAAAATTAAACGGTATTTAAAAAAAATGCCATACCTATATGTATGCATATATTAGTGGGGGGGTAAGTAAAAATTTTTCTATTCAATCTGTCCCTTTTTCCCTCATAGGTATAATTTTCAAAAAAAAATATCCCTACATCCCAGACATCAACCAAATTTGATTTGGGCTCTCATCACTTATGATAACAACATAAAAGAACAAAAAAAAAATCTCACTCAATTTTAAAATTAGTACAGTGGTCTAGATAGACTAACCACTTACAGAAAAAATTACATTATATATATATATATTTTTTTTTTTTTTTCTTGTCGCCGTTACAATTTCTCCACTTAATTATCATCTAATAACGTTGACAGAGATTAAATGCGCAGTAGCAGAGACAAAAAATAAACACAAGTACACTGCCCAAGACAATTTAAATTATAAAACTGGTTGCTGTAATGTGTCCAAAAACAAAATACATAAACCCATAGCGGTAAATCTTTGGTTTATTTTGTGATGCATTGTAATAAATATACGACATTCAAATTATTGAAAGGTCGAATAGTGGATTTTATAACAATCAAACCATTTGTTTTTTTTGCTTACATCAAGTAAAAATTTTCAAACAGTAAACACTTCAAGTTTAGAGTTCGAAGCAATCAAAAGCAAAAAAAAAAATGACTGAAGCAAAATTAGCTAAATTAAAAACTAAACGCACAACTTTAATTGCTCAGCAGCAACGGATTCAAGATTTTGTAAAAAATAAACTGAGTAATGCCTCTATTCATGAAGTGGAGCTACGACTGCAGGCTTTAGAAAAATATTATCATGATTTCGAAAGTGTACAGTCCTCAATTGAAGAATTAGATGAAAGTAAGGAAGTACTTGAAATCCGCGCAAGTTATGAAGAACTATATTTTACACTCCATCCAGCTTTATCAGCTTCAATTGACCGCTTTAGGCATGAGACTGCCAACGAAAGCCTTAATACTTCAACGGGTAATTCTTCATTAAAATTACCAAAAATTTCATTGCCTTTTTTCACAGGAGATTACACTCAATGGGTTACATATTTTGAAACTTTTACATCACTTGTTCATAAAAATGCTGCTCTTGATGATGTCACACGCTTCCATTACCTAAGATCATCACTCAAAGAAGGCGCTTTACGCAGAATTGAATCTGTGGAAGTCACTGCAGAAAATTATCAAGTGGCACTAAAACTCTTAATTGACCGATACCAAAAGAAGCCGCTTATAGTGAGAGAACATGTCAGACACTTACTAAATTTGCAAACAATCGTAAAGGGTTCAGCAGCAGGATTAAGAGATTTAGTTGATACTATCAGCGTTCATCTAAGGGCTTTAAAATCTCTTGGCAGACCTGTAGCCCATTGGGACGATTTACTTGTTGAAATTATTTTACCCAAACTAGATAACAGCACCCTAGAAAAATGGAATGACGAAGCACCTACTGACCGAATTCCAACACTAGATGAACTCACAAAATTTTTGGAGAAGAGATGTAACCACCTAGAGGACAGATCATCATCGTCAAATCGTCAGCTCAATATATCAACGACTTTATCTAAACAAATTCCTCTTAAACAGTCACGAACGGCGCTTACCGCTTCTCAAACTACATATATTCAGAAAATTTGTAGTTATTGTAAAGGAACAAACCATCTTATTTACAGATGTAGAAAATTTTTAACTCTGGCTCCAAAGCAGCGTTTTGATGCAATTAATGAAAGAAACTTGTGTAACAACTGTCTTAAATCGGGACACACGCATCAATCATGCGAAGCAGAAAGATGCAAAGAATGCAAAAGTCATCATCACACGTTGTTGCACTATAACAGTTTTTATCTCAACAGACCCCAGTCTTCAACAGCTTTACATAAACAGCTAGCCTGACAATTAACAAAAGAAAATACATTTAAAAACACTACACTTTCATCAGCTGCATACATCTCTACTCTCAACAACAAAATTGTTTCTACAGAACCAGCCGCTTCAACCACAATAATGTCAAATAAGTCTGAAAGTTCGTCACCCGATAAAACCACTATAATTCTGCTAGCCACTGCTGTAATACAGGTAACAAATAAATGGGGTTGTACTTCTCCTTGCAGGGCCTTATTAGACTCAGGGTCACAATTAAACTTCATAACAGAGCGCTTAGCAGTTCAACTAGGTATAAAACGACAGCGTAGTCAATTCGAGATTTCTGGTATTGGTGAAATAAATGCTGAGGTTCGGCATTTCGTCTCAACGATTATAAAATCCAAACACACAGCATTTTCAACTGAGCTGCAATTTTATATAATTCCTCGTATTAGCGATCGACAACCAGAAGTAGATTTTGATATATCTGACTGGAACTTACCACCAAATCTTATACTCGCTGATCCGTTGTTTTATAAGGCGCAAAAAATCGACATGTTAATCGGAGCTGAAATACTGTTGGATCTTTTCATCAGTGAATCAATTCGACTTGGAAATGGCCTACCAGGTCTTCAGAACACTGAACTGGGTTGGATTGTGACAGGCAGAATAAAATCATCTAAACAAGTAAGTTTGCATTGCAAAGGTTTAAATTCATCTTCCACAGCTACTTTAGAAAAATTAATAAAACGTTTCTGGGAAATCGAAGCACACACTAATTCCGTTAAAATTCTAACTGCCGAAGAAAAATTATGTGAATTACATTTTGATTCAACAGTAAAAAGAGCCGTAAGTGGCCGTTTTATCGTACGGCTTCCATTTAAAAGATCACCTTCTGCACTAGGCGACTCTCAAACTTTAGCAAAACGTAGATTTCAAAATTTAGAGAAGAGGCTGTCAAAAAATACCCATCTTAAAGTGCAATATTATGATTTTATGTCAGAGTATGAAAATCTTCATCATATGACTTTAATTTGTAACTTAGAGGATGAACTTCCAAAAAGTAACTATTTTTTACCGCATCATTGCGTTTTGAAGGCTGACAGTTCAACCACTAAACTTCGGGTTGTGTTTGACGCATCTGCCAAGACATCTTCTAATGTGTCACTGAATGATACGCTAATGGTGGGACCAACAGTTCAGTCCGATTTATTTACGGTAATTACTCGTTTTCGTTCATATTCCTACGTTGTTACTGCAGACATTAGTAAGATGTATAGGCAGATTGAAGTTGATCCTCAGGATAGGCAATATCAAATGATCCTGTGGAGACACGCTCACTCCGACCCAGTTGGAATATATCAGCAAAATACTGTGACCTATGGCACCTCAGCTGCTCCATATTTAGCTACGCGTTGTTTAAATAAACTTGCTGAAGATTCTACCTTGAAATATCCTGAAGCTGCAGCAGCTGTTCTGAAAGAAACTTATGTCGATGACATTATGACGGGGGCAAAGTCTTTAAAAGAAGCCACAAGTCTTTTATCAGATATTCGTAGAATGCTCAGTGAAGCTCATTTTGATTTGAGAAAATACTGCTCGAACGACTCTAGGCTTCTCAACGAAATTCCTGATAAAGACAAAGAACCATACTTACAAATCGGAAAAAATGAAGTGGTAAAAACTCTTGGTCTTATTTGGCAACCCATTGATGACGCATTCGTATACCATTTTACATTCGCATCAACACAAAAAACTACAAAGCGAATTGTTTTGTCCAATCTTGGAAAAATTTTTGATCCACTTGGTTTAATTGGTCCAGTAGTAGTTCTTGGTAAAATATTTCTTCAGCAACTCTGGAAACTAAAGGTGTCTTGGGATCAATGTTTAGAAAGTGACTATGAGAACCACTGGAACGATTATATAACACAGCTACAATTATTAAATGATTACCGGGTCCCTCGTCACTTCTTAACTAATAAGGTAATAAAATCTATACAAATTCACTCTTTTTCAGACAGCAGTGAAAATGCTTACGGAGCTTGTTGCTACCTTAGGTCTTTAGATGAAGATAACGTGGTCACAACTCGTTTAGTTTGTGCAAAGTCTCGTGTTGCGCCTACAACGGCACTTTCAATTCCTAAACTGGAGCTCTTAGCAGCGCTACTCATGGCAGAATTAGTAGAAAGACTACTCAACATATTACCTTTTACAGTAGATGAACGTGTATACTACACTGACTCAAAAATAGTTTTAGCATGGATCTCTAAGCCATCGTATACTTGGACAACATTTGTTGCCAATAGAATAGCTAAAATACAAGAACTCACCCGCACTGAAGAATGGACCTACGTCAATAGCAAAGAAAATCCTGCGGACCTTATTTCTCGAGGTCTAATGCCTAATGAGTTTTTAAAATCATCTTTATGGACAAGTGGCCCAGAATTTTTACATACTTCATGGCAAATTTTAGCTACACCTAAACCTCATTCAATAATAGATGACGAAATACCAGAAAGAAGACCAAATAAGCTCGTGTTTTTTGTGGCAAATCCTGAGTATGTTGACGTGACATCTACTATTGCACACGGTGGGTCACTACAGAAGTTAGAACGCATTCTCGCTTATTGTATTCGCTTTTATAATAATCTCAGGAATCCAACAGAGAAGCGAAAGGACAGTGCTTTCAAAATCTCAGAGCTCGATACAGCTTTAATCAAATTAATAATAAATAGTCAGCGCAGTCATCTTTTTGCCGATTATAAGTCGCTTCTTAACCGAAAAGTGGTTGAAAAATCCAGTTCAGTAAGTAATTTATCACCATTCATAGATAGTGAAGGGATAATCCGTGTTGGAGGGCGTTTGTTCCACAGTAACTTGCCATATGAATCAAAACATCCTATCATCTTACCCAAAAAATGTGAACTGACAAAACTTATAGTTTCTTATTTTCATTTAAAGCACTTGCATGCTGGCGCACGCACCCTTTTTTCAATCATCAGGCAACTTTATTGGCCACTAGATGGGTTACATATTTGTCGAAATACTGTGCATCGGTGTATTAGATGTTTTCGTACTAAACCAACAAAAAATGACCCAATTATGGGCAGTCTTCCAAAGGACAGAGTAACGCCTGGACGAGCCTTTCTCACTACTGGAATAGACTTTTGCGGTCCAGTGTATATACATTCTAAAATTCGTGGCCGTGCACCAGCAAAGGCATATTTATGTATCTTTGTGTGCTTTACAACAAAGGCGGTGCACATCGAAACAGTAAGCGATTTATCAACACCTGCTTTTATTGCTGCTCTTCGTCGATTTATCGCTCGTAGGGGTCTTTGCAAAACAATTTGGTCTGATAATGCCACAAATTTTCTTGGAGCGAAACATGAATTGATTGAACTCAAAAAACTTTTTGAGACTGAGAATCACAATGCCGAAATAATGAAATTATGTCAAGAAGATCGTATAGAATGGCGCACTATCCCACCAAGATCTCCACATTTTGGCGGCTTGTGGGAGGCTGCGGTAAAGCAGACCAAGTATCACTTGATTCGAGTAATAGCCAACGCAACTTTAACGTTTGAAGAGATGACAACTCTTACAGCACAAATTGAAGCAATACTTAATTCTAGGCCTCTTACACCACTGTCATCAGATCCGAATGATTTAGAGGCACTTACGCCAGGCCATTTTTTAATTGGCCAGCCACTAACATCTTTTGCTGAACCTGATTATACTTCTTTAAATAGCAACAGATTGGAACGTTTCCGACGACTACAACAATTACAACAAATATTTTGGAAAAGGTGGTCAAAAGAGTACTTACATCTGCTGCAACAACGTCATAAGTGGACGTCAAACAACACAATTGTTAAACCAAATACCCTAGTCGTAATCCAAGATGACAACCTGCCACCGTACAAATGGGCTTTGGCTAGAGTTCTTTCCACCATACCTGGTCATGATGGAGTTCCTCGCGTAGCCGAAATTAAAACTCAACATGGTATTTATAAACGGGCCATCACTAAGCTCTACCCACTACCTATTGATGAAAATTGAATATACATACTGTATATTAAGGAGGCCGGCATGTTACATTGTAACATTACTCTTTTTTATTTTTACTTCCTATTTTTCTCTCTTTCCATTAACAAATAAATTTTAGTCTTAGTTAGTATAACTTTATCACTTGCCTTATACGGTAACAACTCTATCACTTGCCTTATAATTGTAACAAAAAAGAAATAAAATTTTTATTTTTTATTTTAATAATAAAAGAGTCTTTTTTCATATTTGGAAATTGAACAGTGCCATTTCATATTCAGCATAAGACATCTTGATGCCGTTTAAAATATTTGTATAGTATACGATATCTATTGTACGTTCAATTCTACATAGATGTCCTGTGCCATAGTATGAAAAACATTGCCATACCATTCAGAAGTAGTTTAACTAAAAGGAGACCCTCTAATACTAAATTCCTACGCAATAAGATCGGTGGGGGAAATATAATAGTATAGAGATGTTTTTGTTTTATGAGAAAATAAACCAAACTAAAAAGTATGAGGTTTAAACAAGTCATCCTTATAAATTCATACTTTCATCGGAAATTCTTTCACTGTGTGCTCCAAATGAAAGAAATCTATAATATATAATTAAATAAGCAACCAAATTGTAAAAACCGTCAAACATTTGTCGATTATCCACAATTAAATCCCCATCCACAAATGAATTTTTTTATCCCCATTTCAGAAAAAAAAATCCCCATTTTGGTGATAAATTCCCTAATCTGACAACACTGTTTTTCACAATAAATGTTTTTTTTTTTTTTGACGTTTTGCTTTCGTTTCACACATTTAAACTGGAAATATTCCCGTTGGAAAAGAGTTTGTTTTGATTGTTTTCGCATGCAGATACAGAAACACTTTTTTAACGACGATTCGAAAAACGATGGGATTTTTTGTTTCAACACACATGTGAGTAATATCTCGAGTCGAGTAATACAGAAACGAGGCACTGATTTATGATATTTATATTTTATACTTTTGGTGCAACCATGCATTTGTCAATTTTGAATATTTTAATTGTTAACGTAAACTTGAAGAGAACAGAAGCAAAAGAAAAGTCTAGATTTATACTGTTTTTTTTTGCGTTATACAGAATGTAACGTATCATTTAATAATTTTATTTTGTATTGCCAATTAACTATTTTACTTATAAGTGAAATAAATATATGAACAAAAACAAATCATACATCACTACTTTGTCTGGTTTATTTCTTCTGTCGCCAAACTTTGTTTCGTTACTACGCAACAACGATTATGTTCACATACCTTAATAAATTCGTTATGCTTTTTAAAAAGAATTAGTTTTCAATTAATAAGAAACATAAACAGATATTGATTCCAATTAACAAATAAAACAGTAGACACAATCTATTCACTCTTTCTTCTTAGAAAACATGTAATCAAACCGCCAAATCTATAATTGCTTGTGTAATTAAAAAAAAATTTTCCAGTAGTGCTATATTAATGACTATTATTTGAAGGAATTGAGTACAACTTTTTACAACTCTAATATACTTTTTATATAACCATGGTTGGCAACACGAGCCTTGTCATTCTTATTCACAATTGGACAAAAATAAACAAAGGGGATGTAAAAAAAAATTACTAGAAAATATAAGCACAACAAACATAAGCAAAAAACAAAACCGTATACCGAGTCCGGCACAACATGTCTCCTGCCTGTCTTTTAACTAGCTTCTTGGGTGAGATCTGAAACTCCTCTGCCAGAGTGGCCTAATCAATTAGAGCAACCACATCCAGATCTTGGCATGTGGCTCAAAAAACTTTACTCACACCGTCTTTACAAGGAGAAAAAGCACTAAAAGGAAATCAATTACCGATGGACGCTCATCTAAAGAAGCCTTATTGAAGGTATATATAAACAATGGCCTTTGAGTGATCAAATCAATTGACAGCAATTTGTCTCATGCGAAATGCACTTCATAGGAAGAAAAAAGGAAAAAGAATGTGTCTCTGTCATTTCAAAAATGCCAGTACAATGCACAGCATGAGTAGGGGTTTATCCCCTTAGTACTGGTCTTAGTAAAAGAAATCAATGACAATCTCAAATAATAGAAGCACAGCATCTGCAATAATATCGAACTTGAATGCTATTGCTCCTGTAAAAAATAGGTCAATATCGTCCTTCCTGATAAATAGTAGTCAAACTCATTCTCAAATAATAGAAGCACAGCATCTGCAAAAATATCAAACTAGAATGCTATTTACTTACTTACTTAGCTGGCCATAACAACCCGTTAACGGGTTTCGGCCTGCCTCAACACTAGTCTCCAAGCGTCTCTCCTAAGCGCACGCCTTCTCCAGTTTGTCCCACCAATTGATGACAATGCTCCATCTACTTGGTCTTTCCAACGTAAACATGGACGTCCTCTACGCCGACGTCCAGTGACCTTCGCATCGAAAACCTTTTTCGCAGCGCAGCCGCTGGATGTTATTGCGCTGGACAACGTCTACGTCGCCGAGAAGCTCATAGTTGGTCCTAATGCGAAACTCATCGCCTTTAGTGGACCAAAGATCTTGCGAAGAACTTTTCTCTCAAACACTCCCAGGACCGCTGCATTGGCACAAGACAGCGTCCATGCTTCCGCACCATAAAGAAGCACCGGAAGAATAAGCGACTTGTAGAGTGTTAACTTCGTCGCACGAGAGAGGTCTCTGTTACTAAACTGCCTACCGAGATCGTAGTAGCACCTGTTGGCCAGTGTGATTCTTCGTTTGATCTCCAGACTGACATAATTTTTGCTGGTAATGGCGGTGCCAAGGTAGATGAATTCTTTGACCACATCGAATGTATAGTTGCCGGCACTAACCTGGGAGCCGATACGTTCAACGTCCCGACTCGTCGACAACATGTACTTCATCTTGCTCTCATTTACCGCCAGACCCATTTTAGCAGACTCTCGTTCAATAGCATTAAAGGCTGCGGTGACATCTCGCTTGGTATGCCCAATGATGTCTATGTCGTCGGCATACGCAAGGAGCTGAACACTTATTGAAAATAGTGCCATTACGATGTACACCCGCCTTTCGCAAAACACTCTCCATGACGAAGTTGAAGAGGTCGCAGGATAAGGGATCGCCTTGTCTGAAACCTGCCACGGTATTAAAAGGCTCGGAGAGGTCCCTTCCTACCTTGACGGAGCTGCAGGAGTTGCTCAGCGTCATTCTGCATGCCTTATCAGCTTAGCAGGAATACCGAGCTCAGACATTGCGGCATAAACGCTATCCCTTATTGGGCTATCGAACGCTGCCTTATAGTCGACAAAAAGATGGTGTGTGTCGACTTGACTTTCATGGGTCGTCTCCAGGATTTGGCGCAGTGTGAATATCTGGTCAATGGTGTACTAACCAGGTCTGAAGCCGCCCTGATAAGGTCCAATCAGTGAGATGGAGAATGGCTTCAGTCGTTCACACAATACGCTCGTAAGAACCTTATATGCGATAGGGAGGAGGCTTATACCCCTGTAGTTGGTGCATATCGTGGGGTCTCCCTTTTTCAGGATGGGACAGAGGGCACTAAGATTCCAATCCTTGGGCATACTTTCCTCCAGCCATACTCTGCAAATGAGCTGGTGCATGCACCTAACCAACTCATCGCCTCCATACTTGAAGAGTTCAGCTGGCAAACCATCAGGTCCAGCTGCTTTATTGTTCTTCAGTCGCCATATGGCAACCTTTACCTCTTCATGGCTGGGGGACGGGATCTCGACGTCGTCGTTAATGATTGGGTCCGCCACAGCATCTCAAGAGGCGGAATTTGTGTCGCCATCGCCCTGCAGTAGTTTAGAGAAGTGCTGTCTCCATAATCTTAGTGTCCCTTGTGCATCTGTAACCATGTTATCATGTTCGTCTGTGCAGGAGGTTGCTCCGGGCTTAAAACCAGTAGTAAGACGCCTTATCTTTTTATAAAAATTTCAAGCATCATTTCTACTCCTGCACATCTCGATTTCCTCACGATCACGCCTTTCTTGCTCTCTTTTCTTCTTTCTAAATAGGCGTCTCTCTTCCCTCCTCTTCTCTCTGTACACCTCCACCGTTGTTCTTGTAGTGGTGGACTGCAATGTTCTTCTATAGGCAGCGTTCTTTGCTGCAGTGTCCTTACGGCACTCTTCATGGTTTCTGCGGGGAGGACGCTCAAAACCAAGAACTGTTTCGGCAGCGCTGCGCAGAGAGTGAGCGATGTGGGACCACTGTCCACCAATATTTTCGAGAGAGGATGGGATGCAATTGAGCTCGTTAGAAAGACAATCGGAAAACGACCTGGCTGTCTCTTGTGATCGCAGCTTTTTGATGTCCAGCTTCCCTTGAACACTAGAACGTGTCGTATTCGACGCGCATATACGCAGTCGCATCTTGGCTGCGACAAGATAATGGTCGGAGTCGACATTTGGACCTCTAAATGTGCGCACGTCTAGTATACTGGATACATGCCTTCCATCAATCACAATGTGATCGATCTGGTTGTTGGTAGATCGATCGGGAGAGAGCCAGGTGCCCTTGTGGATATCGAGATGCTGGAACCTGGTGCTACAGACTACCATGTTTCGCGCCGCGGCGAAATCGATCAGTCTCATGCCGTTCGGCGAGGTGGAATAATGGAAACTGAACTGTCCGAGAGTGGGGCCAGAGATACCTTCACGTCCAACTTTCGCATTGAAATCGCCGAGGACAATTTTGGCGTCATGTGCCGGACACCTATCGTATACGTCCTCGAGCTTTGCGTAGAAAGCATCTTTGACCGCATCATCCTTCTCTTCCGTCGGGGCGTGAACGCAAATAAGGCTGATATTATAAAACTTTGCCTTCATTCGGATCGTAGCAATTCTTTCGTTCACGGGAGTGAACTCCGAGACAAGATGGCGAAGTCTCTTACTTACTACGAATCCGCAGCCAAATTCGCGTCTCTTGTTATGGCAGCTGTAGTAGATGTCACATGTTGCTTGCCTCGTACAACCTTGTCCTATCGATGGCATTTCCTGGATGGCGGTGATGTCAGCCCTACATTTCATGAGAGCATCCGCCAATTGGATAGAGGCACTCTCCCTATAAAGGGTTCTCACATTCCAGGTGCATATCCTTAAATCATAGTCCTTTGCCAAGTTCGTCAACATAAAAGGGGGTCCGTTTAGAGGCTTTGGTTTTAGTTTTCATTGAAGAATGTTTTTACGTGGTGAGTTTCAAGCCCTTCGCACAACCCAAATTTAAAGTCCATTGGATTGAACAATCGCCGCATACATTAGTTAACAAGTTAGCGGGTCCTAGAATGTTATCCAGGAGGGCCACGAGGAGGCTGTATGTCGACTTGAATACAACGGGAACAAGGATCGTTCAGGAGGCCGCCAGGTTGACCCCAATCAGAGACTTTACCTTGTCCGAAGTATCCCATCCATCCCATGCTATTGCTCCTGTAAAAAATAGGTCAATATCGTCCTCTGATAAATGGTAGTCAAACTTCTCTTACAAACGACGCCACAATAAACACTTAAAATGTTGATCAACCCTTGTCAATACCTACACTTTCTACTTAAGTTTCCTCTTTTGCAAATTATAATTACAAATCAGTTAAGACCTGCAAAATTGATAGTGATGTCTTCTCTGGCAGTGCTAACGATGGCGCTACAATTCGTTTTTCAAGAAGTCGCAAATAGAAAATTTTAGAAATGAGGAATATACCTACCAAGATAAAATGTACGTGTTATGTTATTGAGAAAAAAAGATACAAGATTGAACCAAGGACTAGCTTTTTCAATTTCATTCGGCCTTATTATGAGTGTCGTATTTTTTTTCGACAATTGTCGTAGTCGTTGTCGTTTTTAATTTTATTTGGTATCATGTAAAATTTACGACAACGACATTTTTGTAAAAGAGTGAAAATAACAGATTGTTTCATAATTCTTACTTATTTAAATATTTATGAACTACCTGATTAGGAAAACTGTCAAAAACAGCTGTTCGGCGGTATAAAAACATAACATAACAAAACATAAAATAACAAAAATAGAAAAATAAAAAAAAAATTAAATAAAATTCACATTTGCTTTTTTAAACAATGAAAAAAAAAAAACGATAAAAATATTAATACACATATTTTACTAGGAAATACACTATTTCCAATTGTATTTTAAAATTTTCCAAATAAATTTTTAAATTATATGAATGTTTTTTAAAATTTTCTAAATGTATTTTGAAATTGTCCAAATGTTTTGTAAAATTGCCAAAATTTATTTTATACTTATCCATATGTATTTTAAAATAGTCCAAATATATTTTAAAATTGTCGAAATGAATTTCAAAGTTTTCCAAATGTGTTTAAAAAATTTATATTTTAAGTTTTCCAAACGTATTTCAAAATTTTTCAAATGAATTTTAAAATTGTCAAAATATATTTTAAAATCTTCTAAATATATTTTAAAATTGTCCAAATGTATTTTAAAATTTTCAAATGTGTTTTAAGAATTTTTAAAGTACATTTGGAAATTTTTAAGATAAGTTTGAAATTTTTTTTTGTTATAAATTTTTAAAATACATTTGGAAATTTTTAAGACAAATTTAATTTTTAAATTACATTTGGATTTTTAAATTACATTTGGAAAATTTTAAAATTGATTTGGAAAATTTTAGAATACATTTGGACAATTTCAAAACAAATTTAGAAAATTTTAAAATTTATTTTAACAAATTTAAAATTCATTTGGAAATTTTCAAAATACAATTGGAAATAATGTAGTAGTTGGGTAGTAATGGGTAGTCGACGTTTCGTTTGGCCTTAAATATTCACATGTTTTATATTCATAAACTTTCATCAATTTCAAAACGTTGTAAATCATTTATTTCATCTATTGCAATACGTCTTTTTTCAAGTTCTATTTCCTCTTTTCTAAGCTTTAAAAGTTCCCTTCTAAATTCTTCCTTACATTTTAACTCTTCCTTGTAAAGTGCTAACTTTTCTTCCTTTAGTTTAAAGTTTTTGCGTTGATACCTTTCAATTTCAGCTAAAGAATGCTTCACTTCTTTGTACAATGCTGTTTGGACGTTTAATTGCTCCTCAAGGAGATCATCTTTTGTTTTTTTCTTAGTTGAGGTCTTTGTTGATGTTGTTAAACTTGATTCTCCAAGAATCTCATAGTTTTGTGTTGGTTTTTTAGTTGAAGTTTTTTTTGTTGACTGTGAGGTACGTACTTCTTCAACATCATTACTTTGTATGGGTGTCTTTGATGCATGTTTTTGTGTAGAATGTAAGGAGCGTACTTCTTTTGGGCCAATATAGTTTTGTTTGGGGTTTTTGGATTGATTTGAGCAGACTGGTTGTTCAATTTCTAAATTCACACTCATTGGTACATTCTCTTCATTGTCGTTGTTTTGATTTCTGCGTTGTGCTCCAAACGCAACACCACCTTGATTTACAATTGTGTCAATTTGAAGTAAATTGGAGGCAGCCTCTTCAGTTGGGGATAGTACAAATTGCTTAAAAGAACCACCCCCGGTAGCACGACATTCGGCTTTATTGTGTATTAATTTTTTTTTTACTTTAAACTTAAAGTCCGCCCAAACTTTCAGCCATCCTTCCCCATTCCGTGTTGGTGGCCCTAAAATGTTAAGTTCTTCTCCAATTTTGTTCCACTCCTCCTTAACATTGATTTTGTTTATGCCACTGCTAAATCCTCTAGCCAAGCATGGATTTTGCTCCAGCAGCGACACCATTCGGCTTAATTGCCTGGTGTTTGTGATTTTTGTTCTAAAATTAATGGAATCGTGAGAAAAATCATTATTAAATAGTTTTTAAGTGCTATAAATACTTACTTTTTAGCTATATCCATTTTTATAATTTTTTTGATTATTTTTTCTATCTGTCGTGAACAAAAACTTTAACGACAATATTTGTAATTTTTGACATTTGAATACGACACTAATAGTACCGAAATTTGTAATAGAATTGCCAATAGTGTTGTATTTTTGTCGTTTTTCGACATTCATAATACCGATTTAAAAAAACGCCTTGTTTACGACACGACAACGAAACTCATAATAAGGCCGATTATTGGTGATTTTTCTAAAAAAAGTTTATGAACGAACTATACACATATAGGTACGCCGACACAAATACGACTGCAAATATTTTTCTATTAAGACATGCATTAAATAATTTTTCCAAACAAACAAATACATAAGCGTCTTTTTTTTAAATGGTCATACAAAATTCTATTATCTTGTTTGGAGAAAACTCTTAAGGTGGTTTATTGTCAAATACTCATTAAACTAAATACATATGTATGCATACTTACCTATTTGTTGCATAAAATTGAAAAGATATTTTCCCAAATTAATGAATTTTCGAAGGAAAAGTGATTGCCACCATTACAAAAACACGCAATTTTTAAAAATTTCTAAAGTCTAAAATTGATCTCCTAAAAAATCAAAACATTAAACTTAGCACTTTTTCCCTATTGCCACACATATTTAGGCCTACAGGGGCTTTTTATATTACTTGGAGTTAAAATAAATAAAGTCTCTCTAGTATTGAAAGTGAAATTGGTTTACAAAGCTTAGATAGAGTTTCTCGTTAAAATTTCAAAATAACGAGCATAATAAAAGATTTTAATGTATTTTGTTACCTGCGTTTGTTTAAATGTTTTTATACTAAATTTATTTTAATTTACTTATTTATACATATATATTATATTAAATTTGTTTTAAACTACAAGTCAGTTTATAGAACCAAAGAATATAATATTTAATTACGAATCTAATTGTATTAATATTTCTAAAGCAATTGATCAATCAAACACTTATCACGGCGTGGTTCTAATTTAGGCTTTTTCATAAAGTTTTTACCACTTTCAGAACTACTATTTAATGAATCATCTGCCTTTCGCTTAAGATTTTCGTGTTCTTCTTCGGTTAAAGTGGCAAAGACAAAATTTCTAGGTTTAACACTTTTTATGGATACAGTACTAGCTGTATCATCCATTTCAGAGCTAACAATTGAAGAGGATGCACCTTTTGTAAGACCAGCTAATTTGTTAAGAGTCTCTTTGTCGCGCACTAAAAATGACCCACGCACACTTTTCTTATTCATAGTCGTAACACCCTTAGATATAAGGAAAGGCGATGATTTTTTTGAATCGTTTATTGAAACTTTAGACTGTTTTGATGATATAATATGCAACTTCTTTGTTGTTATCGTAGAGCCAACAGTGCTATTAATAGATGGTATTGTGGTGCTGGGTAAAATGGTTGATACACCTTGAGAATCTGGCTTCAGTCCTTGCTCTTTAAGGAATTGCTCTCTTTCGTATCGTATTTTACGCCATTGGTGTTCACTGATTTCATCATCGCTATCACCATTAACACCTTCACCTCCTTCTTCCGGTTGTCGATCATCATCTAGGTTGAAACCGCTCTCAGCCATCTTCCATTTAAAAGTTCTTTGTCTGCCTACACCATCTTTCTCTTCGTCTTCGAAGAGCAGTTCTTGAATTTTACGCACTTCGCGTATATCTTCGTCCAACATTTTGCGTCTGAAAGTGAAAGCGACGGTTAAACATTTTTGTATATATGTATGTATATAATTTTTTTTTAATTAGCTTTTAACTTACGCATGAATTTTCCCGAGTTCTGTTCGTAATTTTTCTCTATCAAACTCATCCTCATCTCCCAGTTCAACATCATATTTATCTAAATTTTTTTCATCCTCATCAGCGCTTCCCCACTCAGATTCGGAGAGTTCAGCTTCGTTTTCCACAAAGTTTTGTGCTTGTATAACTTTATCTTGTTTAGTCATGTGCACCAAAATTTCATTTTCTTCTGAATCGTAGTCTACAAATGTTTCGGGTTCATCTTCAGCAACACATTCATCATAAGTTTCATCTTCAACTAATTTTTCATCGCAATCAATCTCTTCCTCGTCTTCATCTTCGTCATCAGAAAACCCAAGTTTTGTTTTACTTTTTTTAATTTTTTTAGTTAATTTTTTAATTCTTTGTTTACTTATTTCCTTTAATTCATCTTCATTTTCTTCATCATCGCTAGACAGTATTTTATTGCACTTTGTCGAGAATTTATCCAAACTGTTATTAGTTTGAGTATGCGATTGCGGCTCCTCTGTTGGTTGATCAAAACTTCCCGAACATAATTCTATTAACTCGTCATTATTTACAATGTGGCCATTGTTATTTGTGTGAGGTATTTGCGACATTAGAGCAGCATTAGCTGTCGATTTTTGAGTAGCATCAAACGTGCCGGAGCATAGAGCCATTAATTCTGTCTCTTCATCATCTAAAGATGTTTTCTGAGACGCTTGAGTTTCAAATAAGAGTGGTTGTGCAACTGAAGGCTGAGTTTTTAAGAAATCAATATCATCCTTATCATCTTCTTCGTCGCTGTCATCAAAAGTTTTAATAATACGATGTTTTTGTTTGGTCCGTGCATGTGTAATATCTTCTTCATTTTCACTACTATTATCCTCCTCGACGATATCGTTATCCATAAAACCTTCGCTATCATTGTCATTATCTTCAACGTTATCTTGATTTTCTTCATCGCTGTTAAGTTCCACAACAGATTCGTCGTCTTCTACCTCTTCATTTTTTTCATCTTCATCATCTCCTTCAACAACTAAAGCGTTTTCTTCTTCGTCAACCTTTTTTATAATAATAAATATGCATATAAATAAATATATATAAAATATTGTAATTTCTTGTTGATATTTTCACACTTACCACAATAACTTTGCTTTTTGATTTGTTACCACCGAATTCATATTCCTCAGTTTCAGCTTTTATTTTCTCCTCATCCTCATATTCGTTAGTTTCATAATCGTCGTCGTCTGCCAAACATTTACTATATTCCAAATCATCCTCTTGCTTCTTATTCAGCTCGTTTAAACGTTTCTTTTTAATTATCTCTTTCAGATTCTTCTTCAATTCGAAATAAGCTGCTCTTGGCTTTGGATCCTTTTGGACATCTTTTGCTTCCGTTAAACTTATATTCACTTTTGACACTTCTAATTTACCATTTTCCACTGACAATATACTACAAGTTTCAGTCGTTTTTAATTTTTTGTGTTTTACTGTTGCCATTAATCTTTTCATAAGATTTTCGATTCCAGTTGGTTTCTTTTCAATTAAATCCCCAGTTTCTAGATCGATTAATTTATTGGGATCACCACTTAACGATGGGCTGCCTGACAGATTTTTCTCTTTTAGTAACTCTTTAATATTGAAAGAAGAGCGGGGTGTAGGTTTTTTAACCGGACTGATGCGAACAGTGTTCATATCTAATTTAGGTAATTCAATGACTTCTGTAATCAGAACTCTGGAACATGAGGGTCTTTCATATATATCATTATTTTTCTCCTCAATTTCTTTCTGTTCCGCTAAGATTTGGGTCAATTCATCTTCAGTAATTTTAACTCCCTTTAAATTTTCATTTCCCTTGTTCATTATGTCATAGTCTGTTTGATCATTGCTTTCCAATATGTCTTGTATTATTCTTTCACTTGATAAATTTAATGTCTCTTTCACCATAAAGTTCTGATCATCGTCTTGGTTATTTTGTAGTGGCGCGTTTAGAACATCCTCATTGTCTTGATTATTTTCTAGTGGCTTGTTTAGAACACCCTCATTGTCCTTAAGTACCTCCTCTTCAGACTCGGATTCAGATCTGAAGAATTCCGTAGCTTCCTTAGCACGTTCCTCCATTAGTTTTCTGAAAAAAAAGAAAAATGTTTAAAATAAAATGAATAAAAAAAGATTTCTTTTAGAATTTCTTAAACAAAAGGAACTAAACTTTTAAACGCACATATTACATATTACTTTATTGTAATATACTTACGCATACTCTTCTAATTCTTCTGTCGTCATTTTCAGCCTTTTTGTTTGCACAGCAGTTGACACGGGACTACCATTAGTTGTAGACAAAGAAGGTTGTATAATGGTACGTCTCTTAAGAAATTCATCAAGGGTATGCTTCTTTGGTTTATGATAGGGAACACTTAATTAAAATAAATATAAACATTTTTACATATTAAATATATTATATTTAAGTTTTTCACGGCCATTTAAATATAAATTAAAAAAGTTTCATAAAAAATCTCTTCACGTTTCTTAATATTTTATTAAAATATTAAAACAATTTTATCAAAAATTCGAAAATATTGCAAAGTTTACATAGATTGAATGAGCAGATCTATCCAATGTTGAACATTGGTTGAAAGTCGATGTACAGACTGTAAACTTGGGCCTTACTACTGTAGATAACGAGAATATTTGTTTTAAATATGGGTTGAAGAGATTTCCAGCAAAATAAAATAGAAGTGGTTAAAAAAGAATGCAATTTTCACGACTTTTAAGACATAACATGAACTGATCTAATTTTAAATACATTCCTACACCCAATGAATTTGTCATCTTTTGAATTTATGAAAAAACTAGAAGTAAAATCATTCTAACATATCATGTAACTTGCAATGATATTTCCGAATTAAAATTGTTTTCATCAACGCATGAAAAAAATATCTTTAAATCATGCTTTAACGTGTGTTATGATAATATTATCTTCTATGAATGCTAATATTTATTATATCCATACAAACTTGTTTCATGCCCAATTATATCACTTCGCCGTGTGTTAAATCCATGATTGTATTACATTTTTGTCATGTAATGTTTTGCTGGGTATAAATGGAAAAGTTTACACAACCATACCCAGTCAGCAAAATAAAATGGAATTTCATTTTCGGAACTTTTAAATCATTACATGAATTGAATTAATTTTCAATGCATTCTTAAATTCATACAAATTCTTTATTGTTTTTAGTTAATGAAAATTAGCATGAAAAATAAGCACTCCCAAGCATGTGCTATACAATAATAATCCACACCATAAAAAAAGAGTCATAAAAATAGGATAGATAAACTATACAGATTGCCCAAATTTTATTCCTGTTTTGTATTTCAAAAAGAAATCACGTTTATTTGAAAACATTTTTCTTTAATAAATTCATGCATACATAATTGACCATTACAAGCCTGTGTCAGGGTTACGGCCTAGCTTCTCGCAGCACTCATGTTGTATGTCCTAATATTTGTCCATGAGTACCGGGTTCTACAGTTTAAAGTCGACTCCGAACGACAGACTTGAGAAGCTTGTTCATGGTAATCAGTACTCTCAGAGCTTTTGCCAGGAGACTGCTGAGAGGTAGTCGTCGAAAGAAATGATTATTTCATTTTTTTTATTCAAGATGTCAGAGATGGGGTTTGAACCCTGGGGTCTTATTCTGTTATTATTTTAATCTAAAATTCTAACATTTTGAGTTTTTGAAACACGCTGGGCGTTAGAATATATAAAATTAAAAATTTAAGAGGTAATAGGCATGTAGCTTTTAAATTACAAAAAGCGTTCAAGAATTATTTTCGTATCCAAAAATTCCTAAATCATGTTTATAAATTTTTAGCGATAGAGTTTTAGCATCAGAGAGTTACAGAATAAGGCCTCTGAGCTCATGTCTTAGCCAACACATTAATTTTTCTTTTATGCTTTTTATTATAAAACATATTACCTTATATGAGCCTCTCTGTGCAAACGTTGTTGTTCACTTTGTATAGCTTTCATCTCATCCAATGCTTTTTTAGCCGAAGCCTGTAAGGACATTATTATTAAGACCAAGTAATACCTATTGTATATGTAAACTAACGGCTATACTTACTCTTACTGTTTTGGATTTTCCCTTTGAGATCACCTCATTATTGTTATTTTTCAGATTAACTATTTCACTACCATTTTCTATTGGCGAGATGGATCTATCTTCGCATTCATTATCTGTATCGTCTAAATCAGAAACTAATTTTTCTCCGAAGGATTTTTTTGATTTTTTGTTAGAAATTACCACATTGTCTAAAGCAAGTTTTTTAGATTTTTTTCTAGACTTTTTTTTCAAGTCTTGTTTTAGTTCTTTAAAGTCTATTTTGTTGATGTCTTCAGCAACTTCTGATTCTTTATTAATCAAACCTATTGTTACGTGTTTTGTTGTGTCTTCTGTTGTATAACTTTCTTCTTCACTTTCGGAATCAATTAGGACTGAAATCTTTTTATTAATTTTTATAGAATTGTCTTCAACTTTTATAGGATTTGCTTCCTCTTCATCACTATCCAATATACGTTTTGTTTGTTTGGAACTTATCTTAAAAGGACTTTCGTTCGTTTTGTCCTTACCTTCATTATTTTCTTCATCAGATTCGGACATTAATAAACTCTGGGTTCCTAAAATGTCCTCCTCTAAAGAAGTATCTTTAATATTTTCATCTTCCTCCACTTTTAGCTCCTCCATGCTAGTGTTTTGTTCAGTGGAATTATTATGTTCCACTTCCATATTGTAAGGCTTACGGTTTTCTATTCTCCAAGTGAACAACTATTTTTTATTAAGAATTGCTTACTTAAGCACAATTATTTTTATTTATTTATATTTGTTTCTTACAATAATAGAACACTTGAAGAAGATTTAAGGCGGGAAAAAAACAATACCTGTAATTACTTAATATACAAAAGCTTAATGTTGTGGAAAGAAGAAAATGTCATATAATGCAGCTTTAATATACATTCGTGTGATTGAATAGAGATAACAAGTAAAACAGTAACAATAACAACATTGTTTTTGTTGTTGTTTGTTGGGGTAAACAGCTGCCGAAAAAACCAAACCAAAAAGTATGAAAACAAAAACAATTTAATTAAAACCATACATAGTTAACCAAAATTCTCAATAAATGAAATGCGTCTGTAGCACAATTGTGTACAGAAAATGAAGATTTGGATTACATTGATAAAACCATGAGGCAATTATTAGGTGATATAAACTTTCGGGCTGAATGATTTTTTATTTAATTTTGCGCTGCAAAAATATCAAATACATTTCTTAAACAGCAAAAGCAAACTAAATAGCACAAATATAGCTTTATATTACTAAACGTGAAGACATTTGTTTTCAATGAAAAAATGCTTTAAACAATTATTTTATTAATTATTATAATATATCTCTTTTTTTGAGCTTAAGGTCTTTTTATATTAATATATATTTATTTCTTTTCAATATTTCGCTGCCCCTTCGTGTAGCGTCTTCAGGAATTATTATTATAACAAATAAAAAATAATAATAATTCATGAAGACAAATAATTTATTGCCGACTAATGTTTGTACAGGCATAGAAATTTAATATCATATGTGTGTACATACGAAATTAGAGCATGCTCTAATTGAAATTTTGTCATAAGACTTTCCTTGTGTTTTTTACACAAGCAATGTTTTAAAAGTCACACACGACATGTAACTGTTTACTCATGTAAAAGTTGACAGTAACAGTGTAAAAAACATGTCGTGTAAGGGTGCCTTAACCAATATTGAGTGTTTTTTAAATTGAGCTTCGGCTTTTTTCATAAAGAATTTTTTTAATATTCAAAAACAATGCCTGTCGTTTTTGGAAAAATATTAGTTGTAGAATTAATATCATATTATTAGATGCGCCTTGTATACAACAGAGAAAGAAATTGACAACTGCCTTCACAAATCGTGTAAACAAAAAATAGATCAACTGTTGACATATGTACGCCAGTGATGGAAAAGTTGTTACGATCGTACTTTTTTGGTACTATTTGACTTCAAACAATACCGTCATACTCTTCTCACACATGTTTACCAATTTCATTCCATATCGTCTTTTTCATTTTGTAAGTCTTTAATTTTCATTTATTTTTTACAATAATGACAACTCTATTAATTTTATTCCCATTCTGTTTTGTTTATTATTGATTTCTATTTTTTATTATTTATTGGCTGATATGGATATTTCTGGTCCAGATATTTCAAGGGTTGCTTATGGAATTTTGTCTATTCCACACTTGTCTACAAACATTGAGAGAATATTTTCAAACCAGAATTTAATAAAAAATAGCAAAGAAACAGGCTTTATGTCCCAACATTATCATGCCTTATTCAGACCAAAGAATTATTGAAATTTAAGAATTCATGCTGTTACGGTTTTGACATATCTAATAAAATTTTGTCAAAATATGTGTAATAAAATATTAAATATTAATATAAAAAATATTGAAAAGAGTTTTACATATTTTTCCTCTTCTATGAATTTTCCATATGTACCTTTCGTTTTTTGTTAAGTTTATGAATTTTATATATTTTTTTTTGTTAAAGAAAATAAAAATTTTTGCTAATGAAAATTAAACTATAAAAAAATTTTTTGTTACTCTTTGTGATGAAAAAGTACTCTCAAAAATTTTTTCTGATACCGAAAATAATCTCATTTTCCATCACTGATGTACGCCATGAATAAAAACTACTCAACTAAACGTCATTTGTAAAAATATAACTCAATTATTTGACAGCATTGGTAAGGGGTAACATGTGCTAGCAAAAGTAAACATAAATAAAAAAAAAAAATATTTATTGAAAATAAAAAATGACTCGTAAAAAGAATCCTAAGAAAAAATTAGAGATTGTTTTTGATGCCCAAAAAAGAAAGTAAGTATTTGAACATTTTACATATAAAATGTTAACTATTGATGGAACAAATCCAGGCGCTTTCAAGAGTTCTTCGCTACAAAACTTATAGTTTTTATACGATTTTATGTTACACCAAATTATAAAAATACACTAAGAAAATATTGGCCAAACAAAGGTTTGCTGTGTCCATTCGGATACAGAAAAACTAAATAAGAATTCTTTAGGAATTGGAGCAGTCAGTGTTAAAAATTTTGAGTATTCGTCTCATCTCCTTGATGGCATCAAAAGTCTAGAAAGTAACTTAATATACACACATATGCATGTACATGCGTGTGCAGTGCAGACAGGCAATCAAAGGAAGACATTCCCGAGGATGGGTGCATGACAATAGAACTTCCTGCACAATGCATAAACGACAGCCCGAGCAATTCCTCAATCAAACAAATGATGCAAAAATAATGCTCGACTGGCTGAGCGACAATGTCACTATTTACGTACATATGTCAGTGTCGTTAATTCTGTTTATCATCGACAACGTCATAGAAATAGAATACAAAATATCGTGCACAAACAGCACCGCGATGTTCTAAAGAACCGTTGGCTTTAAGATATCCTTGAGGACAATGCCGTGCAAGACGATTATGCCAACTGGGAACTGATCTAGTCTTTATTTGTTGGAAACTGCAGTAAAAACTTAGGTTAAAAGAAATTGCTTACTTCCTACTGAATTTCTTCAGTCTAATGCAACAATTCGTCTATATTTCCTGGTGCATATACTTTTTTCGAAAAGTATTGCAAGAGTTAAAGTCTTTTTGACTGAGGTCTTTGCTATTTAATTTTACCCCTACAAAAACGTCACATGCATTGATTCTGTTTCATCAAAATAAATTGGCTTTCATATATTTATTCCTATTTTTAATGAATCTAAATGCTTTGTTTAAAAATAAAATTTTTTTTATCGAACAGGGAATTTCTTACGGGTTTTAGTAAGCGAAAAAATGAAAGGCGTAAAAGAGCCAAAGAGGCGCTGGAACGTAATCTCCAGGAGGAACGTAAACGTATACGTCAAGAGATAAAGGAAGGTGTTAAACATATGAAAAAATCCTATGAACCTCTCAAAGAATTAACAGAAGCCGATCGCGTCAACGAAGATGAGTACGAAGATGACGATGTTAAAGTAAAAATAGTTGAATTGACTACTGGAGATTTGGCGGCTCAGCGTAATCTATTGGGTGAAAATCGTGCAGAAGAGTCAGATGATACTGACGTAAATAATAATACAGGTGATGAAGATGATGATGTTACAAAAAATACAAATTGCATACCCGGCATGGATTTTGATGTTAATGCCAAACGGAAACGTAAATCAACAGCAGATTCAGACTCGGAAATTATTGAAGAACAGAACCATCCATTAAAAAAGAAAACGAAAAATATTTTGGAGGAAGTCGATATTAAATCAAAAAAAGAATTGGATCATTTTAAAAAAACAAAAACCTTAAAAAAATTGAAACAAAGTAAAGTCTTTAAAATGAAAGAGCGATTGGATAAAAAAGTTAATCAAAAAAAGGCACGCAGAGATAAAAACAACACACTAAGAAGTATACCCAAACATTTACGTAAAAAGAAGAAATTTGAGAAGAATACTTACAGCAAGGGACGAAAGTTGAATAAAAAAGAGATTAGGAAAAAATATGAGAGATAATATAATTATTATACATATATTGTAAATAATATAATTTCTTTAATAAAAAGTTAATGTTTTTTCTTATTTGTACCCAATCAGAGTTGGGTTTATTGCATTGAATTTATAATGCATTATCGTTTCCACTACCACTAAACGACTTAGTATTACGGCAGCTATATTGCAGCCACCACTAAATGCAGATGGAAATAATTAACCACTAAATAAATCGATTTTAGTGGTAATGGAAATTTAGTTCACTATTTCATAGTCATAAAAATCCGACCGATAGTGAATTAAATAATTTTTTACATTTGAAAATAATGCACAATTTTTTCCACTACCACTAAATTTAGTGAAAAATTAAACCTAATGCAATAAACCCAAGTCTGTTAATTTTACAACCATTTTATTTTTTGGTTTTTTTTTTATAATATAATAATAATAATTTTCTGCATGAGAAATTGAATGCAAACTCAGGCATTCGAATGTAAAGTCCAGTTGATCTTTGATCTGCCAGTGAGACATTAATATGAGCCCCGATTATGGTTCACAACAGTTGTAAATTTGATGTTGTATTTCTAAAATTGAGATTATGATTTACAACACCTATGTGTTGTACCATATACATACTTTGAATATTGTTTACAACATTTGTTTTTATATGTTGTAGCCAATACAACACAACATTTAATTGTTGTGAACGATAATCGGGGCCATGACCTTAACTTTTTTCCACCTTCTGAAAACATACCACCTGTATAGAGCTACCATTGACACTACTCACCCCTCTAACTAGTTCTGCATTTCCACAGCCAGTTACACGAGTTAAATTTTTAATAAATTGAGAGATTCCGGACTGAAATCCCCCTGAATATCGACGGAATGTGGATAGCTCGATGACAAGAATTCACAGACAAATATTTACGTATTAAAACCGTCTCGCCCCTGTCATATTTCATGTTTCCTTCCTTACCGTTAATGCAATAATCCAATATTATACAATATCGTAGTTGTGGACCTCTAGTCGCAAAGCTCTTTCTTCGGCCATTTTAGTTATTTTCTCCTACCCGGGTATAACACCTCACTCTGCCTTAATATCCTCAGCTGGCTTTCCACAGCTTCGGATATTCCAAAATAAATAAAATTCCTACTCACCAATTAACTGAATCCGTGCTTCTAGTGAGTCTATTATGCCAACCGAACTTGAATTTCGTTACCAGTTGCCAAAGTGGTATTACATCTGACAACTCAGTTGCCAAATGGTCAATATATTGGCAATTGCATAAACTAGAAAGTGCATTTTTTTATTTCATTTATTAAATTATACCACAGACAACGCGGATTGAGCATTTTCCAAATTAAAATCGATGCCGTGCGATTTCTGAAAATTAGCGTCTGCAAAAAACCTTAGAGTATAAACTTTTTAAACTGGCGGTATTGCAGTAGATCAATCTTGTCAGTCTTAATGAAAACTCTCTAGAATGTTGCTGACAGGAATTATAGAAGACGTGAATATTCCTTAAAGCTATTAGATGTAAATACACATACACATGCATATCATTAACTATCCATACTTTAAAGTTTAAACAAACTAGACGTTTCTATACTTATAGTGCAAGCAGTAATTTAGTGTATTAGAATAGTAACTTAAATGCCGACTAATAGATGCTACCATCATGTCTTCTTCGTTATCATCAAAAAATGCACTCACCCAGCTCATCATATTTAAAGTTTGTTTTTATTTAAATTTTCAAAATATTCAAACTACAAAAATCAGCGCAATTGTCAATCAACATGTTAAAATAGCAACTGAAAACAGTTGTTGTACAAACAGTCATGGACTTAAGTCTTCATACACCCCCTGTATTAGAGAAAACTTCTAATTTAAGAGCAACATAAAAAAAGTTCTTACAGCAAAAGTAATTTAATTCATTTTAATCCGTGTACAAGAATAAAAATTTTAATTCCCCTTAAAATTAACGGAATACACTAAAAAAACTAAAAGTAGAGAGGGACAAAAATGTTCATACAGTGTAATCTCTTTTGCTTTATTCCAAAGATTCGCATTGTAACTTTTTAAAAACCGTTAGTTTTTCATATTGCAATGAGGTGAGGTGTTACTTGAATGATTAGTTTTTTTTTTTTTTTTTTTTTTTTTTTTTTTTTTTTTTTTTTTTATTAAGACCAATACTCAGGGGCAAACCCCTACTCATGCAGTGCATTGTATTGGAATGTGAAGATGGTTGATAGGTTTTTTTTTTTTTTTTTTTTTTTCTTCAAAGGTGTTTTTGTATATTTTGCGCCTTTTATTGTTGATGAAACAAGTTGCTGTAAATTTGTCTACTCAAGAGCCAGTGTTATACCTTCACCCTCGAATGATCAAACAGCAATTGCCTCATCTGTCGGTGGATGTTTAATGTGAATGGTGAGCGTCTTCAGTAGATTAGCTGTTATCTTCCCAGAAGGTGGCGTTGTACTCCTGATCATTGGTTTTTGGTGGAATGGATTAGAAATGTCAGGGGGCGGTTTCTTGCAGATGGTCTTGCTGGAGGGGGGGGGAACCTCTTTTTTTTTAAATTTAATTTTTAATTTAATTTGTAATTTTTTAGTGGATATTTTATTGGTTTTAAGTGATCAAGTGTCAAGATGAGTACGCGTAAAGAGCTTAGCAGTTATGGTTACCCCTAACAAAATTATTATATAAATGATAACCCTATATATTTTTGTTTACCTATGTATTTTGATAATTCCAATGAATTCCTTTAAATAAATAAAATATTTTTAACTGCAAATACATTTCCTGTCACACGTACCAAAATGTAATTTGATATGTTGTTAACTGTATAAAAAAATAAAAACATAAAATAAAAATAAAATCAATATTATATTTGCATTTCCTGTCTCACAGACAAAAAATGCAATTAGTCCAATTTCATAAAAACTTTAATGCAAACTCAACAAAATAAGGAATTCATTGGAAACGGTTAAAAGAAAACACAATTAAATTAATATATTGTTAAGAATTACATTAGTTTAGTTTAGTCATATTCTTTGATTCAATAAAGTAAGAACAAATAAAAAAATAAATAATTATTTTTTTACTGTTTTTAACAAACGAACTCTTTTCTGGCGACGAGGATGGGATATCGGGAATAATTCTGATATCAAAAAAATTAATAAATATATATAAGGAATAATCCTTAAGTGCTAAATAAAAAAAATTACAGGAATAATCCTGTATAAGTGAAAAATATATAAGGAATAATCCTTAAGTGTAAAATAAAAAAAAAAATAATCCTGAATAAATTAGAAATATTGTCTTAATACTTTTCGCTACAAAAAATTTTTCAAAAATTAATATTGAAAAAAAAAACTGTATTATATGTGACTTGTGGAAAATTTTTTTTTAACTTGTAGTGCTAAGAAAATTTACAAAAGAAAAAACTAATTAGAAAAAAAAAGAACAAAAACAAAAAGGGAATAAATAAACGTGCTTGCAACATAAAATAATTGTGTAGCCTTAAATTAAAAACAAATTATCTTAAGAGAAAAATCAACAATAATAAATACAAAGACAGTGTGTAAGAAAAAAAAAATCTAAGAAAATACATTTAATTGTTTAATGGAACTTCAAGAAAATATTATTAAATTAAAAACTGTTTGAAAATAGTGTCAAGAACAAAATATTAGAAATTAAAAACAAAAAGACAACAAAAACAGAGACAAAACCATCAAAATAAAAAAAAAAAAAATTAATTATAAAAAGGGGTGAAATATAATATAGAAAAACAAGAAGAAATTTGCTTAATATTTATCAACAGACGAGAAACTACAAATCCAAACAGCCTAGATCCTTCAATCTAACGGGAAACAGCATCACACAACACAAACAACAACGATTGCAACAAGAACAACTACATAAGGACAACCAACCAAAGGCGGCATCAAAGTGAGCAACAAATCTTATATAAATATGTATTATTATCCCTAATTTTAGTATTAAATATAAGTACATTATTGTTTGTGAACAAAATTTAAAAGATATCATAAATAATTTTCACTATAACTTTACCTTTTATATAATTAATTTGGAAATTATTAAATAGTAAAAAGAAAAATTTTTATAATGGCAACACAACAAATACAGTTAGATCCAATAAAATACTTAAGTAATTTACCCTTATTCAATGGTAACAAAAATTATCTTAACACTTTCACTAAATTAATAGACAGGATACATCCTTTATTAGTTACATATGACGAAATTTCACAGTTAGTGTTTTCAGATATAATAAAAAGTCGGTTGGTAGGAAAAGCTAAGGAAATTATTGAAATTAACACACAGGCCCTTTCTTGGCATGAAATTAAGACAGTTTTAGAAAATAATTTTGGCGAGAGAAAAAGTACTGAGGAGTTATTTGACGATCTTAGGTCGGTAACTTTTAATACCACCACACTTGAGTTTTACAACGAAATAAAATTTAGACTCAGACGATTAAATAATAAAGCAGCTATGATTATGGGGGAAGGTGAAGGATTGAACCAGGTTGCTTTAACCCTTTGACGACGAACGGGACATATATGTCCCATTTGGATTTTTTGTCATTAAAGACCCATTTTCCAAGGAATTGTAATGAAATCAATGTTGTTCGGTAAAAAACAAATGCATTCTTTGGAATATGCACTAAAATTAAGTTTTCTTTTGTTTCAACTGGGCTTAAACTGGTCTCAAACTTAAAAATTTGTATCTTTTTTTTTACAATTTTTGTTTACTTATATCTCGGTTTCGAATTGATAGTGTTGGACAAACTTTTAGTATTAGATGTACCAATGCCTTTTACAGACTTATTAATTAATAGATTTTGAATCGGTTCTATACTTCTTTTTGGAAGGTTGAAAATAGTATGGGACATATGTGTCCCATTCGTCGTCAACGGTAAAAATAAGGGATATATTTTTGTGTATATTTTTTATTTTATTAACTTGTATATTTGAAAAACAAAGAAAGCAAGAGCAATTAAATTTGTGATATAATAAAAATTATGATATCTTATACCTATACATAAGCTAAAATAATATCGAACTCAATTGTGATAAATTTCAAAACAATTTCTGTTCGCCGTAAAGCTCATTTTATTCCATTTCTTGTGCAAATAATACACTGGTTTCTGCCTCCACCTTTCATTCCTGTTTAAAAATATCCAACGAATTTCGAATCCAGTAAATCAAAAACAAAATCTAGAAGATAATCTTCGATTTACGATCATGTTCGTAATACGACTGAAAATAAGTAAATCTAAATCTAAAGTAAGTAATAATTTCCTACTAAAGTCAATCAGGACTTACATAACACTATACATTTTTTAGTCCATAATGTCAACGCCTCCCACTCCTGTATTATATTGCGAAATCATTTTTGGACATGCCACTGTAATTTTATTTACGGATCCAGCCTTGTGTCGTTTGACATTTACAGTTTCGATTGGACTTATGAAATTTGATCCCATATGAACCGCACGGTTATCCACCCATTTTATAAATGAAATTCCATTTGACATTAAGATCTGGATATCTCCACGTTCAAACGTTTTATTGACATCAAATTTTGGCATTAGTGCACAATTTTGTCGCAAAGTTTCACAGGCTCGTATTCTATTGGTCATCATTTTATATAGTAATATTAGACTATTCAAAAAGTCATCGAAATTTTTTCCCATATTTTCCAGCCCTGCTGCCACGCCTAGAATAATAGATTTGCCAATGCTAAACTCTCTCTCTCTCTTTTCCCTTTTTACTGTGTATATATGCAACAGCACCACAATTTTAACCCCTAACTTATGGGCTTGTCCTTCATATTTTGTTTCAGTATATTTCAGCTGGTAAATTTTACGGTATGCTCATCTATAGATGATAGCATTTGGCTTGACTCAAAGAATTTCCAACAGCCCAGTTAAAATGATTTATTACTGGTAGGGAAAGGATTTTTTGAAAACGGTCTCCAGTCGCAACCGGAAATAAACGGAATTGAATATATTTCCATCGTAGACCATCAAAGATTGCTGACAATCTGTATCTGCAGATCATTCCAAGAAGTACTTTCAACTCTTTTTTACTTATGGAAAATATTATTCCTTTCTGTTCACAATAAAGTTTTGCAAAGTACTCTATTGGTGAATTAAACTATCAGACTATTATCATTTTCAGTATCCGATACGTTCAAAATCTTTCAGTTTTATAAAACCGACACAATCTGCTCATTCTAAAAATTATTTTATATGTTGAAATATGTTGGAGGAAAATATATTTTCAAACCGTATATAAAATCACAAATTAGGGCATGTAAACCGTTCGACAGTTACCTAGAAATTAAGCCACAATTACAATCGTTGTTGGTTATATTCTTATATAATTAATTTATATTGTTATATAATGCCCATGTTTATTTTCATAGCGACAAAAATGAGCCGTAATTAAAATGTATTTATTCCCAAATAGTTATACTTGACGACGAATGGGACACATATGTCCCATGATTTTTCTCCTATAAGGAGTAAAAATTTTTAAATTTTTACAACACTTAAGTCTTGAAATGTTATGTTTCCGATTAAGAATCCGCAAACAAAATTTGAAAATTTCCAATTTTACATTCTTCGTCGTCAAAGGGTTAAACAACCAAAGATCTGCCCTTCATATATTTAAGAACAAAATGCCTGAACCAATGCGTACGATATTAGCGTGCAGAAATCCTAGTACACTAGAGTCCGCAATGGACATCCTATTTGAAAATGGATATGATAAAAGTAAAGACGGACTTCAAACGAAATACTACAAACAGAACAAGGACAAAGGACAAAGTACTAGACAACAAAATTCCAGCAATAGACGATACAAACATCCTAGGGAATACCAAAAATATAATAATAACAGTCACCAAGAATATTGGAATAATCATCAAAATGACAACCAAAGGAATTGGGCTAAGGATTCTAATTATGATCGTGGTCATTCATATGATCAACAAAATACAAGCAGAAAATTTTTCAACGGCCAACAAAATTATAATCCGAATAGACAACCGCAACAAAATCACCCTGAACCTATGGAGGTAAACACGGTTGAAAATTTTCGACCCACAGCCTCCGGGGGAAATTACCCTATATAATAATTAAGACAAAGCTAGTAAATTTAAAATTTATTCTCGATACTGGGGCTACCCATTCTATTATAAATCCCGGGATTTGTCACCCGAAATGGCGTATACCCTGTAACGAAATAATTTTAAAAACACTTCAACATCATATAAAATTAAAAGAAAAAGTTCGCATTCCTATTTTCGAGGAATTCAGTGGGAATTCTGGAGACAAAATTGAATTTCTAGTTTGTCATTTCCATGACCAATATGATGGCCTAATCGGAAATGATATCCTAAAACAATTACAGGCAATTATAAATTTAAGGGACAATTTTTTAGATATTAATGGTAAACGTATTCCAATAAAATATACCAATGATGGTATAGAATACTACTTCGAAAAAGGCGGTTTACATGAAATAACACTGCCAGTTGAGCAAAAAATGGTCTGATATTTAATCCCAAAACCATTCTGAAAAATGAAAGCATAGAAATTATGGAAGGTATATACGAGGCTAAGGACTCGAAAATACGCGGTTTTGTTAAAGTATCAGGAAGTCTACCAAAAAGAGTAGTCCTGAACACAGAAAATACTTTCGAGATATATACAGAAAATTTTTACATTAATACTTTTAAAGAAAATGAAGAAAATATAAGCAAACCCATAGAGGACCAAATCCGCATAGAGCATCTCAATGCAGAGGAACGAGAAAAACTTGTTCCTATTATAAAAAGATATAGGAAAATATTCTATACAGAGGATAGTGACCTCTCATTTACAAATGCAATTAAGCACGAAATACGTACAAAAAATAATATTCCAATTGCGGCAAAAACGTATAGATACCCTTATATACATAAGGAAGAAATAAACAATCAAATTAAAGAAATGCTAGAGAAAAAAATTATAAGACATAGTCATTCTCCTTATAACGCGCCTGTCTGGATCGTTCCAAAGAAATTTGACGCCAGTGGCAAAAAGAAATGGAGGCTTGTTGTGGATTACAGAAAGCTGAATGAAGAGACAGTCGATGATAGATATCCTATTCCAAATATTGACGAAATCTTAGAAAAACTAGGACGATGTCAATATTTTACCACTTTGGATTTAGCAAAAGGATTTCATCAAATTGAAATCTGTAATGAAGACATCCCCAAGACGGCTTTCAGCGTGGAAGGTGGGCACTACGAATTCTTACGTATGCCATTCGGATTAAAAACTGCTCCAGCTACTTTCCAAAGGTTAATGAATAACGTTTTGAGCGATCTTATTAATAAAATTTGTCTTGTATACCTAGATGATATAATAATATATTCAACATCTTTACAAGAACATATAGAATCTCTGGTAAAAGTATTTCAACGATTGAAAGACGTTAATTTAAAAATTCAACTCGACAAGAGTGAGTTTATGAAAAGATCCACAAACTTTCTGGGACACGTTGTTACCAATGAAGGTATTAAACCGAATCCAGAAAAAATTCTGTGTGTTCAGAAATTCCCATTGCCAAGGAACCAAAAGGAAATTAAACAGTTTCTAGGACTGGCTGGGTATTACAGAAAATTTGTCAAAGATTATTCGAAAATAGCTAGGCCAATGACGAAGTACTTAAAAAAAGACGTGCCTATGAATTTAAATGATACAGAATATATAAATAGCTTTGAAACCCTTAAGAAACTTCTTATTAATCCACCTGTTTTAATATATCCTGATTTTAACAAAAAATTCATATTGCAAACAGACGCAAGTAAATTTGCTATTGGAGCTGTCTTATCACAAGATGGTCATCCGGTAAGCTATGCAAGTCGCACATTAAATGGGTCGGAACAAAACTATAGCACAATAGAGAAGGAACTCTTGGCTATAGTTTGGGCAACGAAACATTTCAGACCCTATTTATTTGGGAGAAAATTTTTAATAGAAACTGATCATAGACCATTAACATGGTTGTTTTCTGTCAAGGAACCCAATTCTAAACTTGTACGTTGGCGATTGCGTTTACAGGAATACGATTATGAAATTAAGTATAAGAAAGGAATCCTAAATGGTAACGCGGATGCATTATCCCGTATTGAAATAGAGAAAAATGAGATAAATTTAGTCGAAGAAAATGAGGTCATAAAGGAAGTAGATACTGCATTGAATTTCTTCAAACGACAATACGTTATTAAACAAACAACTTCAGGTTCACTAAAAATAAAGACAGAAACTATATTTCAAAATAAAAGAAAAACTATTTGTGGTAAAAACTTCGATGAATCTACATTAATAACCCTTTTGAAAAACCATTTCGATCCCGAAAAAACTAACACAGTAATGATAGAAAACGAAACGTTATATGAACAATTTAAGGAAATTGTAATCAAGTACTTTAGTAATAATAAAAAATTTAAAATCTATAGAACCAGGAAAATTTTTCAGGACATTATAGATGAGAACGAACTTACAGAAAGAATAGAAAAAGAACATAGAAATAATAACCACAGAGGTATAAATGAAAACTTCGCAGTGCTTAAATCAGAGATTTATCACCCAAAATTAAAAATGCGCATAACACAGTTCATAAACAATTGTGATGTATGTAACAAAGAGAAATACGACCGTAGGCCAATAAAACAAAAGTATAAGATAACCGAAACACCAGAAAATCCCGGTGAAATAATACATGCCGACGTGTACTACAGTTTAGAAAAGAAACTCTTTTTAACCTTTATCGATAAATTCTCAAAACATGCTCAGGCCATAAAAATAAACAATAGATCCTGGATTGAATTTAAAACCGCTTTGGTGCAGTATTTGTCATTCGTCGGAAACATCAAAAAACTCGTTATCGATAATGAACTTGGCTTTAAAACCTTGCCACTTCTTGAATACTTACGCGAACAAGAAATAGAGGTACACTTCACATCAAATAATAATCATACTTCCAACGCCGATATCGAGAGGTTTCATAATACCCTAAATGAGCATATAAGGATTCTTAAACACGACTCTCAAATGGATATAGATACAGTGGAAGAAAAAATATTTAGATGCGTCAAATACTATAATAATACAATACACTCTACCACTGGCAGGAAACCTATAGATTTTCGAAACGGTGTGATAAGTAGGGAAGAATACCCCAACATAAGAGAGAGAATAGTTGCAGCAAAAGAAAGAACCATAGAAAAACAGAATAAGAATAGGGAAGAAGTAGAGATTCAAACAGGGCCAATATATTTAAAGGATGAAAGAGGCGGGAAAAACCATTCTAAATTCAGGAAAGTAACCGTTTCTCAAATAGATAATGATCACATAGAAACCAGTAGAGGTCACAAATACTACAAGTCTCATATCAAAAGAAAGAAAAAATTTCAGAATCTTAATGCCCAGGAAACAACTTAAATGTTTCTCCTCTGTTTTCAGATGATTTCATCTTTATTACTATTAATGCCCATTCTGGCTACTATAACCGCACAGATAATGGAAATAAAGGACCTATCAGATAATCATGGGTACCTTCCTATTAAACTCGAGGACGTAGAAATTATTGACAGTTTTTCAACAATTATACATATAATTAACACGACTCAATACCTAGAAACAGCGGATCTTTTGGAAAGAAACATTCACAGGTTGTCAGACACTTATACGAACGTGACACCACTACTTAAAAGTATAAAGAAAAATATGGAACTATGTAAAACCAAAATCAAGAATTTAATACCAAAATATAGACAAAAAAGAGGATTAGTAAATGTAATAGGTAAGGGATTGAAATACGTTGCTGGGACCATGGACAGTGACGACGAGACGAAAATACTCCATAAAATTCAGACGTTAGAAAATAGTAATAGTGAAACCATGATGGCAATAGATGAACTAACTTATTTAAGTACTTCTATATCTAGAAAAATATCTAACATCACAGCTCACATTAACATACAACAGAAAACCGTACAGGATTATATAAATAAATTCAAGACAGAAATAGCAAATAGAATCCTTAATTTAGAAGATGAAACCATATTCCTAGAAAATATTTTTCAAATCAATAACGATATAAATCTATTAACAGATCACGTAAATGAGGTCGGACATGTCATTTTTAACACCAAACTAGGAGTAATTCCATCAGACATACTAACTACAGAAGAATTTAGATATATTGATAATACAAAATCATACATTCATACTAAAGTATCGCTTTCATACAGAGATAATCTAGTAGTTCTAACACTAAATATTCCAAGATTTTTAAAAGAAACATTTGCTAAGATCATATTTGAACCACTACCTGACAGACATAACAGATCATTAGCTCTAAAAGACAATACAGTCCTAATTTACAAAGACGAAGTTTATAAGGCAGACAGTATAGAATACAAAGAACTTACAAAAATAAATGACGAATGTGTTTCGTACATAGCAAAAAACTTAGAACCAAAATGTTCAATGGACTTAAGAACAAATCCAGAAGAAAGAGAAATCTACCCTGGATTACTTATTTTTAAGAATTATGAAAACAAAATTACTACAAATTGTAAACATTCATACGAATTTAAAAATTTAAAAACTTATCTGGTAAAATTTGAAAATTGTATTGTAAAAACTAAAGTAAAAACATATGAAAATTACAAAATAAATATAAATGAAATATATGTTTTAGAAAAATTTGTTTTAAAAATTAACGGAAATAATATAACATACAATAATCTAACTACTAAATATCTAGACTATAATGAAACATTAAATATTGTAAACCATAAAATTACAAAAAATACCTTAATTAATACAACTAGTAACTTAAGTCTTACCATTATATTATTTTCTATTTTGACCATAATTTATGTTAAAACAAAAAACAAAACATACATAATTAACTCGTCGGAGCCTCGCTCTAACGGTGGGGGAGTTATGGTTACCCCTAACAAAATTATTATATAAATGATAACCCTATATATTTTTGTTTACCTATGTATTTTGATAATTCCAATGAATTCCTTTAAATAAATAAAATATTTTTAACTGCAAATACATTTCCTGTCACACGTACCAAAATGTAATTTGATATGTTGTTAACTGTATAAAAAAATAAAAACATAAAATAAAAATAAAATCAATATTATATTTGCATTTCCTGTCTCACAGACAAAAAATGCAATTAGTCCAATTTCATAAAAACTTTAATGCAAACTCAACAAAATAAGGAATTCATTGGAAACGGTTAAAAGAAAACACAATTAAATTAATATATTGTTAAGAATTACATTAGTTTAGTTTAGTCATATTCTTTGATTCAATAAAGTAAGAACAAATAAAAAAATAAATAATTATTTTTTTACTGTTTTTAACAAACGAACTCTTTTCTCTTAGCCTTGAAATAAAGAAATTAATTGTGCAAGAGCACAAAAACAACAAATCCTATCGGGAAATAAGCAAATTATTAAATGTGCCGTTTGCTACAATTCAGTATGTTATTAAAAAGTATAAAAATACTGGTTCCATCGAAAATATGCCAAGGCCAGGACGCCCGAAGAAACTCTCCAGAAGAGATGTAAGCTTTGTTTTGAAAGAAGTTAAAAAAAATCCGCGTACTACTGCCTCAAAAATTGCAAAAACTATTGCTAATACTTTAGACAAGACTGCTCATCCTAAAACTGTTCAGAGGGCGTTGCGAGCAAATGGTTATGCAAGCAGAGTTCCCCGCAGAAAACCTTTGATATCTGAAAAAAATAGGAAACTACGCCTTGAGTTTTCAAAAAAGCATTTAAATAAAGGAATAGACTTCTGGAAAAAGATTTTGTTTACGGACGAAAGTAAGTTCAATTTATTCGGAAATGATGGTCGTGGGAAGGTTTGGCGCAAAAAGAATGCTGCACTTGATCCAAAGAATATTGTTCCAACAATAAAACATAATGGTGGCAACGTAATGGCTTGGGGAGCAATAGCAGCATCTGGAGTTGGGCGGTTAGTGTTTATAGATGGTATTATGGATCGATACTATTATAAACAGCTATTAGAATGCAATTTACATCCGTCTGTTGATATGTTGGGTCTTGGCCAGCATTGGATTTTCCAACAGGACAACGATCCCAAACACACGGCGCACATTGTTAGAGATTGGTTGCTTTTTAACACGTTCGCGGACGCAAAAAATTTTAGGGAGCTGCAAAAATATACAGGCAATTATTTTTGAAACTAGTTGTAATATCCGAAATCTAATTAGACATATATTATAAGAGTAGTCAGAACATCGTATTTTAACCGTTATATACATATATATATATACGAAAGTAGCTAATGAACCAATTGGTCATTATTTTGAATGTGTATTAATTACAAAAACTTAGATTGTATAAAATTAAATGAATAAAAATTGGCTTTAAAATTTGAACGCTATAGCATTCACGTCATTTTGCATCAGTATGAAAATGAATGCTATAACATTCACGTCCGCGAACGTGTTAATGAAAACTCTCTAGAATGTTGCTGACAGGAATTATAGAAGACGTGAATATTCCTTAAAGCTATTAGATGTAAATACACATACACATGCATATCATTAACTATCCATACTTTAAACAAACTAGTCGTTTCTATACTTATAGTGCAAGCAGTAATTTAGTGTATTAGAATAGTAACTTAAATGCCGACTAATAGATGCTACCATCATGTCTTCTTCGTTATCATCAAAAAATGCACGCACCCAGCTCATCATATTTAAAGTTTGTTTATATTTAAATTTTCAAAATATTCAAACCACAAAAATCAGCGCAATTGTCAATCAACATGTCAAAATAGCAACTGAAAACAGTTGTTGTACATAATTAGCCCTATTCCCGTTGGCGTTACCGTTTTAAAGGTCGTTTCTCTTTAGTTGTCGTTTTTATGTCGCTTCGTTTCGAAAATGGTATTCCTGAAATAAGACGAAGATAAAAAGTTATCGAAAACTATAATAAAACAAAAAACAAAACTTGTCATATTTTGTGTTGTTTACGAAAATTGGAAAATAATTTCGTTTTTTTTTAATTAAAAATCAATCCAGAATGCGTCAATTTCATTTGTAATCCAGAATGCGTCAATTATAATTCAGAAGCCGTCAATTGTAATTTTGAAAAAAAGTTTTCTTAATTGTTTATTCTTACTTTATTATAAAAAAAAGAGATACAATGAAAATATTAATGTTACATATTATATATATATTCAACATCGATTATAGGTTGTGTGCACTTTTTGTGAAATAAATGTAGACATGGCAGCAATCGTATTACTGGAGTCCTTGTCATTACAGTTTGGCAAAATGCTCAATTTTCCTTAAGTTCCATTTTTTTTATTTATTCACATACAGTAATATAAAGCCAGCTTTGGCCAATTCATAATATTACAGAGCCAAATTAATTCTGAATATATAAATATTAAGATAAGTATGATGAAAAATAAAAAGTACAAAAAAAGTTATATACAATATATACAATGGTGCAATATAAAAGATTATAATAAACCTGTAAATTTTTATGCGATTAGTAGTCATAATGTCGACCACAGTCGGAAAATCAAAAATCTGGCTCCGTCTTGCACATGTGGAGCAAATGAGCTTTAAATATGCAATATTTCCGCTTTGTGCGACGTCAGACGGCTTCAAAAAGCTGCGGAAAGAGAATTGGACATACTACATCCGGACTAACAACGATATTATATATACACTGCCGATCACTTGAATAGGTTCACTATTTTCATTACATTCAAATTAATTTTTTTTCTAAAAGTAAATAAGTTTATAGTTTTATTATATTATTTTAATGTAATATGAAATGTATGCTTTTGGGGATAAGCATGTCTCTATCGCCATTTCGTTTCTGCTTAAGAGACTCGTCAGGAGACTTTTTCCCAAAGGTGTTATTTAAAACTATAAATACTTATGTTAAAATAGTTATAGACTAAATGCGAATCATATCCCATTTAGTATATAAAAACCAAACAAAAGTATTTACAAAGCTTTCATTGAATGCTTTAATTTTACTTCATTCTTCTTCAGTTAATAGCTTGCTGCGCTCCATTTTAAATAAAAAATGTAAAGAAGTATTGTAATAACTCATAAATATTTAAAAGTTTAATTATACTGTCGATGGTCAAAAGCAAACTAATTTTATTCCTAGTGAACCTATTCAAGTGACCCAAAATTTACACCTGTTTTCGCAGCATTTTGAAGTAAAAGCAAAAAATAACAAATTTTTATTTATTGTACCGTTATTATTTTTTTCTTAAATATGATTATTCATAATATCTCTTTTAAGTGAAAAAATTTTTTTCTCCTAAAATTTATATGAAGAAAAATTAAAATATAAGAGCAAAAATTAATGAACATATTCAAGTCATCGGCAGTGTATAGATGCTATATTCCGCTTTTTAACTGTTTAACTGAACAGTGTCATTATTGATAAATGTTTTTAATATAAATTCGTATGTATAATGCACGAATTTTTGGTCAGAAACAGTTTATGTAGTAATTTTTCTTTGTTACATTAATAACTTTCTGAATTACAATTTACGCTTTCTGAATTAAAATCTTAATTAATCTGAATTACAATTGACCCTTTCTGAATTAAAGTCGACTAATCTGAATTACAATTAACGGATTCGGAATTATAATTGATGCTTTCTGAATTACAATTACATTTTACACAGCTTCTTCCAAAGATGACAGTGGAATCTGCTTATTAATGCCTCCTCCTGTTGCTCTGGCTACAGGCTTGTTGTTACCAGCTTCTATTTCACTTTAAACTTCAAATTACTTACAAATTACCAGCAACTTGTTTCATCAACAAATAAAGGCGCAAAATATACAAAATCTATGAAAAAAAAAAACTTCTATCAACCATCTTCACATTCCAATACAATGCACACTGCATGAGTAGGGGTTTACCCCTGAGTATTGGTCTTAAAAAAAAAAAATCTTTCCACACCTTTAAATTAAATTGTTTTATAAATGTTTAGTAATATATTGTTGTTTAATTAGTTTTACTTAGTCTGTGTCAACTATCTCTTGTCATGGACTGGAGGAGGTCCAAATGAATTTATTTTTTCAGCCACTTCTTTCCCAAAACCACTAAAACTTTAAAGTTTTATGCCTTTTTTGAAACCCTTAGCATATTCAAGTACTTTTTCTATTTCGTGGGGGGTTACATTGTATTTCGATCCGAATCTAAAATGCTTTCGAAATAAATTTCCCATTCGAAACATCAATAATAAATGAATACAAAAATTCGTAAATTTTTACGAATTCGTGGGAATTTTGATTCGAATCGATATACAAAGTAAACCCCCTGAAACTAAAATTTCAAACTGTTGTAAGATTGTCATTTTCATTTTCTATTTTTCTTCGTTTTAAAATAGAGAATACCGTAATTTGTCAATTATTGTCGATAACGACAACGGTGATGCCAAGTTGCGTTTTTATTTCGATTAAAATGAGACCGCCAATGGGAATAGGGCCCAATACGAATTTTTTACTCATAATCCACTTACGGAATGAATTCGGATTCTAGAATACACCTGACATTAATAAAAAAAAGTTGTAGGTACACCATCAAAGTAAACTCTTGCATACGATATTTGTGTCAGTAAAATATATATTTATATATATTTTATTTATTAAATATATTTTTTTTGTTTATAGTTTTTATTTTATTCATATACATACAATTCTTTTATTAACTTCTGTAATTTTCATAATAAAATTTCTTATAATTCTTTGCATTTAAAACAAAATTTAAAGTTTTTTTTTCTTGATTATTATTTGTAATAATATAATATTATAATGTTGTTGATCATTACATTTCTTTTAAATCATTTTATAACACAATCAGCAACTTTGATTTATTTGCATATACATATGTACATACATGAATAAGTCTGTACTATGTTTAATATATATTATATGATTTTTAAACAATTTTACACTTAAAATTTATAGATTTTATAATTCCAATTTATATAATTTACAGTCGTGTTTTATATATTTTTTTTGTTAATTTTTATATCATGTTGATATAAATAAGTTTATTTTTATTTATTATATGTTGTATAAAAAAAAGAAATAAAGATGCTAGTTGATATATAAAATGCATTATATGCTTAAATTATTTGTAATATACATTAAGTGTTTTTGTTTCGTTTATAAGGTCAAATAATTTATTAACACAAATTATTTATTGAATACAAATCAGATAGTTGTGTGTTTAAAAGAACTGAAGTTAACTTCAGCACTGAAGAATAATTAAATTTAGTCTAAAGAACTGTAATTTATTGAGAATAGAATTCTAGGATTTTGCATTGTTTTTAAAGCATTTTCTCGATATAACAATTGTATGCCAAAAATAACATTCAAATAGATGGTTATTGGTTAAAATCATAAAATCACAGCTTTAATAACTTAAAATCATAATTTGTATTACAAAAAATGTTTAGATTTGTAGGTTTAAAGTTTATTTTTTAATTTAATTGTTTGTATAAAAAAAGGGAGGGAAACGTTTAAACAAAAGTAACTATGAGGTTTTTTTTCACTATTAAGTAGTTATTAAGGCCTCTATTATCGTTCACAATACCTAATGTTGTGTTGTATTGGCTTTAACATATAAAAATAAAATGTTGCAAACGATAGTCAGAGTATATGGTACAACACATAAGTGTTGTAAACCATAATCGGGGCCTTAATTGTAATTGCTAAAATGTACTTGTGAATATTTAATTATACATAATATATACAAAACTTATAAACTAAATTTACATATGTATAAGTATATATATAAAAAAAAAAGTTTCAAATGCATATAAAGCATTTTGCTTCTTCGAACGATTAAAAAAATTTTTTTTTAATAGGAAAAATTCACAAATAATTGTGTTCTGTTAATTGAAATATCAAGATTATTATCATAATCATGCTGCTTTTTGACGTATTTCCTTCTATATGTATTTCTATTAAATTAATATAAAATGTACTCTTTCATTTTGTTTTACGTAAAGTTAAATATTATATTAAAAATAAAATAAAATAAAAAGATCTAAATTGCATCTACTATTGAAAACAAGAAAACATAAACAATATTATGTCGGTATTGTTAGAAAGAAAATAATAATAAATTTATTTTTACATACATAGGTTTACAAATGTTAATATTTTATAGTTCCACGATCTATTAATAAAAGAGAATATTTCGTAGTTCTTTTATGTATAATCATCTGTATGTATTTTTATATATTTTTTAAAGTTTGATCTTATGAACACGTTTATTTATTTTGTTCATGTTAAAAATTTATCGCTAACGTTTTATTTAAATTAAAATTATAAAATTTTTCTCTTTTGTTAAACAAAAAGAAAATAGTATTAATTAAAATAAGAAATATTTGCTAAATTTCATCTTTTACATTTTATTAAATTTGGTATTAAGTGTGGTTAAGAATCATTATGTCTATTCATGGTGCGAATACCATTACCATTATTAACTCCTGCTCCACCGCCATTCATGTTTTTCTTAGAAAATTTGTGTTGAAAACGTTGAAATTTAAATTTATTTCGCTGAAAATTATGGCGAAAACCACCGCCGGCCCCGCCAACGTGATGATAACGTTTCCAACGTTTTTGATTTTCTTGCTCTTGGAATGGATTATAGCCGGGTGTTCGGTTAGTAAATGGATCTTTTGGCGTTTTAACTTTTTTTTGCCTTCCACAGTCCATTTCATTTTCTTCTTCATCTTCCCAGTCTCGTTGTTGTTGTTCACGGGCTTCACTTAAGATCTACAAGTACAATAATAGAACAAAAAAAACCAATCGTATTTTAAATTGATATTGTTTGATTAGACTAGTGATTTTATATTTCGAATCTTAACACATATATGTATGTATGTTTTATAATCAATCAGATAAATTTTGGCAATGAACTGTAAAATATATTTAGGTTTTGTATGTTTAATATTTTTCATTAAGATACAGTCAACTCAGGAAAAAAAAAACTCAGAAACGTGAATTTTTTTTATACAGACTCCTGCATAAAAAGTGAAAACTCCAATATGTGAATACTTTTTTTCGTTACTTTTTTAAACTTTACAACATACTTTTAAATGAAAAATCTCGAAAAAAAATTTTTTTTTTTTAATCAAACAATTTGCTTGAAAGACTAACTTCACATTTTTGTACTACATACATACAGGGTGTTTTTTATTGAGGTATAGAACTTTAAGTTGGCATCACTTTTTTAACTGGCGGCCATTTTGTCAGCTGTCAAGTGATTAATATTTAGTTTGGTTTGCCATTTCATCATAAACAGGTTGACAAAAGAACAACGCTTGCAAATCGTGCAAATTTATTTCGAAAATAATGGTTCAGTTCGCGAAGTTTACCGCAAGCTCCGTCCATTTTATGGTCGACATAATCGTCCATCAGAGCAATTAATTCGGTTAACCATGGATCGTTTTCGCACTACGTTTACTCTATGTGATAATACGCATCGGCAGAGACGTCGAACAGTGCGCACCGAAGAAACAATTGCCGCTGTAGAGCAAAGTGTTGAAGAGAACCCGAATGAATCGATTCGCCACCGTGCACAGCAATTGGAGCTTTGTCCATCAACTTTATGGAAGATTTTGCGCAAAGATCTTGGCTTGCGACCTTACAAGATCCAGCTTGTGCAAGAATTAAAGCCGCGAGACCATGCAATGCGTCGTGATTTTGGTGTATGGGCCGAAAATTTGTTCAGTGATAAGGCTCATTTTTGGTTGAATGGCTACGTCAACAAGCAAAATTGCCGCATTTGGAGTGAAGAGAATCCACATGATACCCTTGAGACGCCATTACATCCACAAAAACTGACTGTTTGGTGTGCTCTATGGGCTGGTGGAGTCATTGGGCCATACTTCTTCCGAAATAATGCTGGAGAGTCAGTTACCGTTAATGGAGACCGGTATAGAGCCATGATAACCGACTATTTTGTTCCCGAATTGGATGGCATGAATGTGGATGAGTTGTGGTTCCAACAAGACGGCGCTACATGCCACACAGCGCACGTCACAATCGATTTATTGAAGGAAACATTCGATGAGCGCATAATTTCGCGGAATGGACCTGTCAATTGGCCACTAAGATCGTGTGTTTTGACACCATTGGATTATTTTCTTTGGGGATATGTGAAGTCGATCGTCTACGCCAACAAACCAGAAACGTTATGGGACTTGGAAGCCAACATTCGTGGCGTTATTGCCAACATACGGCCCCATATGCTCGAAAAAGTGGTTGAAAATTGGACCTGTAGAATTGGCTTTATTCGAGCTAGCCGCGGCGGCCACATGCCCGAAATCATATTTAAACATTAATGGCATAAAATTATCCTTCCAATAAAGCCAAATTGATGGAAAACGATTTTCTTGTGTTTTATTTCAATTCGAAGTTCTATACCTCTAAAAAAAAACACCCTTTACTACATAGTTGGCCATTACTACCCTGTTTCAGAGTTACGGCCTAGCTTCTCGCAGCACTCATGTTGTGCGTGTTCATTTTTATCAATGAGTACCGGGACACACAGTTTAAAGTCGATTCCGAACAACAGATTTGAGAAGCTTTTTCATGGCAATCAATTACTACCAGAGCTTTTGCCAGAAGACTGCTGAGAGGTAGTCGCCGATAGAAATAATTTGTTCATATTTCTTTTTTTCGAAGATGTTAGAGCTGGGGTTTGAACCCTGGGCTAATGTCTTAGTAAGCCAACACACTAACCACTAGACTACGGCGACTACTATTTTTGTACTACATAAAACATTATTTCTCATGGTAAAGAGAATGTCCAAAATCTGAGATTCGAAATAGTGAACAATCTTGGAAATGTGAATTGTCTTGGCAAAAATTAGTTCGTCTTAACGCGATTTCACTGCAGTTTTAAATTATGAAGTTGTTCAGCTTCGAAAAGTAAAAAACAATGACTACGTATGTACATTAATTTATTAAAACTAAAATATGTATATATTCAAAATTGGCTTCTCTGCATGCATGTATATCATGCGCAAGTAAACACAAAAAAGTAATCATAAATATTGGTGGTGCAGTGAATTATAGAGTACGAAATTTGTAATTTTGTATTCTTATTTCACTTTGTAAATTTTTTCGTATATTGTATGATCTTTAGTAGTCTTAAGATCCTAATACTGGTATTCTTATGAGAAGTAACATCCGTTAAGGAATGCGTACAACACTAGCAGGACTGAACTAGTTTTCGACCCAGTTACGAAAGGTCTCAAAAGAGTTCTTTGTGTTATACATATTCCGAATTATATTTGAATGTTATTCTCACCAGTGTTTTTCTTTTTGAACTGGAAATATGTCAAATTCAACCATTTGTTAAAATTTTTAAATTCAACATACATATATTTTAATTGTAATTAAATAAATAAAAAAAAAATAAAAAAAAAAGTTTTCCAACTCTGGTGTATTGATACGACATTTCGGAAACATAGGAAAAATTGTCATACATGTTGTAGTAGTTTTTGACATGGAAATTACCAACAACATTATGTACAATAGTTGTAGTTTGTCATAGTTTTTGCCGATCTACGACAACTATAACATTTTGTGAATTGGGTAATTATAGATCCAATAAATATTCAAATTTAGAATTCGAAAAAATATATAAATATAGATGGTGAAGGAAATATATGCATGCCATTTAAGAAATAAATTAAATGACTACTTTTCAAATTTATGCAGTACAGTGTGTTGTATTTACGAACAAAGCAATATTTCCTTCATGGTAAGCATTTAATTTACTTTTAAAGTTGTTTCTTTATATCCAATTTGTCGTTTTTAAAGTTAACTAACGTTTGACTTAAGATTAAATTAAAAAAGGAGAAAATGGGTTTATTATTTAAATAAAATAAATTCGATATATTGAAAATCAATTACAACTTTTCTATATACGAGGGTTGCCTTTTATATTTCGGGATTAGAGAACAAAAACAAATATTAATCATCGAAAAACACTTTATTGCTTTTAAAAATATTCCCCATGAAGATCTATACACTTTTGCATGGGTTTGAACCAAATGTCGAAGGACTTTTACCACTCTGATTGAGGTAGCTCCAAAACATGCATTTTGAATGCATCAACCGCTTCTTCAGGTGTCGTAGAACGTTGATCTCTCAGTGTGTACGTACGGGAATAAAAAGGCGTCATTCGGTGCTAAATTAGGACTATCCGCCATTTCATATTTTTATATATCTCGAGTTAGTGATGCCACTTTAGATTTTCGACAGAAAATTTTTCAAGTCTTCAATCAATTTTCGGATATCTCGTCGAGTTTCGGAGATAAATAGCCGAAAACGGATTGCAGTTTTTAAAAATTTTGCTGTCAAAAACCTTAGGTAGCATTATTAACTCGAGATATATAAAATGGCGGACGACGATACAGCTGATGACTCTTTAAATCGATGTTTTGGGTGCTTAAAAACGCAGTTGTTTGAGCCGATGTTGGATTTTGCTCATCTTGAAACACCCATACAGTCGACTGCTATTTACTTTCGGGCTCATACGTGTAAAATCACGATTCATTACCTGTGACGATGTCATAGACGTGTATTGAAGCACCGCGATCGTATTTTTGAATATTTCTTTCGACCAATCGACACGAGCTTTTTTTGACCGGTTAACAAATTCTGTGGGATCCAACACGAACAAATTTTTTGACAGTCAAATGTTTATGCAATATTGAAAGTATGCTGGTCCCACTAATGCCTAAGGTTGTCTGAATCTCTCGATAGGTCACATGACGATCTTGCAATATTAGTTTTCGCATAGCATCAATGGTTTCCCGAACAACAACTGATTTTGGACAATCTTCTCGAAATTCGTTTTGGAGTGAACTACTACCACAATTAAATTCGCCATGCCATCGATAAACACTGGTCCTTGATGGAGCTTAATCGCCATAAACTGTTGTAGAGTTAATTCACGTCAAACGTTGTAAAAGATAGTCGCACGAAAATGTTCACGATTTAATTCTATTTTTGGGCCAAGATGAAACTTTTAAGTTACTGTAAACAACACAAATAGCGCTCGTATGTCAAAACGTTCTGAGCACATATAACCTAAAAAATTTCCAACTTTACGATAGAGCTGTCAGTTGTCAGATTGCAACACAAGGGTTGCGAAATCCCGAAACATAAAAGGAAACCCTCGTACATACATATATACTTCAAATCACCTCACCGACGTCATATAACTTTGATCGAAATTCTGACATTTTGTAATTTTAAAATTTAATTCGATACGAAAGTTTATTCGATAGCTAGTGCGACGATTTAGAAATCAAACATGAACAACAATTCTTATATGTACAATACATAAGAAACAGTTAATTCAAGTTAAATTTATTTTATTTTCTGTACGAAACATAACTAAGTTCGTTGATTGTACGCATTATCTGTTACTAAAACTCTAATTACTGTTACTTCATACGATAGGATTTTTCAATATTTAGAATTCTTTAACATTGTATTTTAAAAATATTTTTATTGTGACAGAATATTTTCCAGAAAAAAACGATAAGAAAAATTACATACAAAACTATAGAGGTAATCACTTTTCGTTGCAAACAACCGTGAAAGTCAAGCAAACTCAAGCTATGTTGTTAAATATTTGATGACAAAATTACAACAAATAACCCTATTTTATGGAAGCATTTTTTCATCATAATATTTGGCTAATGCGAACGTACCTATAACAAACCATGCCAAACAACAATAACATGTGTAGGCTCGGCGTAGGTATCTATTATTTGAATATCCGATTATTTTGTTAAGTGTAATATTATAGCAAGTTACAACTATATGTAAATATAAAACCTTATATATAATTAAATATGTGAAAAAGAGACAACATGTACTTAGAATTTAAGATAATTTTGTGAACCTTGAAAATGAGAAAATAAAGAGTCAGTCGTTGTACGATTATCAATTGCTACAGATCAGAAGTGGGATTGCTCGCACTATTTTGCGGAAAAAAAAAACAGAAATTTTTTTAATACTAAAATTTGTAAATGTCGGCCATCGACATTAAAAAATTATTATTAAAAGATTTAAAAGCTTGGTGTCAAGAAAACGGGATCGACTCGAGTGGTACAAAAGCTGTAATTGTTTCCAGAATTTTGAAAGACACTGAAAGTACAGAGAAGTGTATAAAGGAATTGTGCGTAGGTGAAGAATTTAACCTAAATCAAAACGCAACTCCACAGAAAATGCAGAGCGATACCGTTTTGGCAAAAACAAAAATGCACAGCGATGATAACAACAACAAATCCAATGAAGCGGGCGACACAGCGAATTCTGATATTAAATTACAAAGTAAAGAAATAAAAAATGTAAAGATGAAGCATCAAAACGAGGACAATGACGATGAAGATGTAAATAAAGGGCAAGAAGAAAAATGTAAAGAAGAGGGCCAAAATAATCACATGAAACTAAGTAAAACAACCAATGTAGAGAAAAAGAAAGATGAAATAAATGTAAATGAAGAGAAAAAGAAAGATGAAATAAATGTAAATGAAGAGAAAAGTGAAGATGAAATAAATATAAATATAGAGAATTCAGAAGATGAGTTTAAAAAAATGACAGACAAACAACGTAAAGAAATAGAAACATTGAACCGGCAAATAGAAATACTAAAAAAAAGGAAAGAATTGTTAGAATTACAAAACGATGTAGCTGAATGTAACCAAAGCCAAAACAAAAGTATAAATAGTGTTGCGGCAACAAGCGATGTGTCATTAGATTCATTAAAAGAATTTTTACCCGTTTTTGATGGGGATAAAAATTTTGAAGTATGGCTATCTCTATTACAAAATATACGTAATAATTACACAGTTACTGACAACGTGGTACGTGCTTTAATATGCAATAAGTTAAAGGGCAGAGCACAGGAGTGTTTTTTTACAAACCCAACGTATATGAGCGAAGCTATAGATGATTTTTTAGACGCGATGAAAAATATGTTTGGTACCAAAGAATCCAAACTAAATATTCGGCGAAAAATTCAGAACCGTGTCTGGCAAAAAGGAGAACGGTTCGATTCTTATTTTAATGAAAAACTCGTTTGGGCTAATAGCCTTAATATGGACGATGAAGAGTTCATTGAATACATTGTAGAGGGAATTCCCGATATTAATCTGCGAAACACAGCAAAATTGCGATGCTTTGCAAATAAAAACGAAATTTTAAAAGCCTTTCGAAACATTGAACTAACCAGCACAGGTGGTAGACATTTTCAAGCAACGGGAACGAGTGGTGCAATTAATCAAAATAATACAGCGCAAACTACAGAACAACGTATAAGAAGAGACATAAAATGTTACAATTGCAACAGTAAGGGACATATAGCAACTGAATGCCGTAAGCCGAAAAGAGAAGATGGAGCTTGCTTTGCGTGCTCTGGTTTTGGACATCAGGCCAAGGATTGCGTACTCTATAAGAAACCCGAAATTAGAAATGATTATGTAAGCTATTTAGATATAAAATTTTTTTCAAGTAATATTAAAAATGTATCAATAATTTTAGAATGTCTCATAGATTCGGGCAGCCCCATAAGTTTCATTAGACAATCCAATGTTCCACCTTCAGTTGATGTTTTTCAAGATGTTAAGAAAAGCTATGTTGGTATTAATAAAAGTGAATTAAAAATTTATGGAATTATAAAATGTTCAGTTTCTTTTGCAAATAAAAATATTATAATGAAATTAATGGTTGTTGACGATGAATCTATGGGATATCCTATTGTTTTGGGTAGAGATTTTCTACAGGGAAGTGGGGCAAAACTTGTTTTTAAGGATGCGGATAAAAATAGAATAACAGATTTAGGGACCAAATTTTCTACACGAGAACAACACAAGGAAGATTGTTTTTTTAATTCGATGAATGATATGCAAGATATAGAGATAAAAAAGACAGATAGTGACAATGTTTACAGGAAAGGAGATGACAATTGCGATTTTGAGAAAGAGGTGTTATTGATAGATATTGATGAAGACAGAGTTGAATATAATTTAGGAGATCAATTGGATTTCAAACAGAGGACAGAATTTATAAGATTATTTGAGGAGTCATATTTAAGACCTGAACGACCGAGTGAACCTTTAGTTAAGTGTGAAATGCGTTTGATAGTAGATGACAAAAAGGTATTTAACTATTCACCTAGGAGGCTGTCATATTCAGAGAAAGAAAAGTTGCAAGTAATTTTAGATGAGTATTTGGCAAAGGGTTTTATACGTCCGAGTGAATCGGAATATGCTTCACCGATAGTTTTAGTGAAGAAAAAAACAGGTGATTTAAGGATGTGCGTTGACTTTAGACAGCTCAATAAGGTAACAACAAAGACAAAATTTCCTATTCCGCTTATAGACGATTTATTAGATAAATTAGTTAACAAAAGTGTGTTTTCTAAAATGGACCTGAGAAATGGTTATTATCATGTTTACATGCATGAGGAATCGATTAAATATACCTCATTCACAACGCCATTAGGACAATTTGAATTTCTCAGAATGCCCTTTGGACTGACAAACGCACCTTTTACGTTTCAACGATTTATAAATAAAATATTTTGTGATATGGTACAGGACGGAAGGGTGGTGGTATACTTAGATGACATAATGGTTGCGACACAGGACGAACAGGAACACATGGTCATATTAAAAGAGGTTTTCAGACGATTAGTTGAGAATAATTTGGAACTGAGATTGGATAAGTGTAGTTTTTTTCAAAGTGAGGTCAAGTATTTAGGTTACATGATATCAAAGGATGGTATAAGAGCAAATGATGATGGAATAAGGGCTATTTTAGATTTTCCGGTACCTACGAGAGTGCAGGAAGTACAGACTTTTCTGGGAATGTGTTCGTACTTCCGTAGATTTATCAAAGACTTTTCAATTATTGCGAAGCCACTTCATGACCTCACGAAAAAAGATAGAACGTTTGCAATAGGTTCAGCAGAATTAGAGGCTTTTAGTACATTGAAGGAGAAAATGATATCAGCCCCAATTTTGGCGCTGTACGACCCGAAGGATGAAACGGAGTTGCATTGCGATGCGAGCTCTATAGGCTTCGGAGCAATACTACTGCAGAAAAAGGGCGATGGAAAACTTCACCCTATCTTTTATTTTTCTAAAAGGACAACTGACACAGAATCACGGTATCACAGCTTTGAGCTAGAGACACTGGCAATCATATACGCTTTGAAAAGGTTTAGGGTATATTTACAAGGAATTGCTTTTAAAATTGTAACGGATTGTAATTCGTTGACATTAACACTTAATAAAAGAGAGCTTAACCCGAGAATAGCCAGATGGGCTTTAGAATTGCAGGACTATGAATATACATTAGAACATAGGTCGGGTGAAAGAATGCAGCATGTCGATGCTCTGAGCAGATGTAATACGATATTGGCAATTCATGATAACACTTTTGAGGATAATTTGGTTATATCTCAAACTAGGGACGAAGGATTGAATAAGATAAGGGAAATGTTGAGTAAAGGAGAGCATCAATTATATGAAATGCGAAATGGTGTGATATATAGAAAGATTAAGGACAATTTAATGTTTTGTGTGCCTGAGGCAATGGAGGGTCACGTCCTTTATAAGTACCATAATGAGATGGGCCATGTAGGCGCGGACAAAGTTACGGAAATAATCAGCAGAAGTTATTGGTTTCCTGGTATGAGAAGAAAGGTACAGGAACATATAGCGAATTGTTTAAAGTGTATAGCTTTTTCTGATAAGTCTGGAAAACAGGAAGGCTTTCTTCACGTTCCTTCGAGGGAAAGGGTCCCTTTTCAGGTAATCCACATAGACCATTACGGGCCAATTAACGACAAGAATTCCACGATGAAGCATATTCTGGTGATAGTGGATGCATATACAAAATTTGTGAGGCTGTACCCGGCCAAATCAACCAAGTCTAAGGAGGCAATAGCAGCATTAGAAAATTATTTTCGAGCATACAGTAGGCCAGGCTTTATAGTTTCGGATAGGGGAACCTGTTTTACCTCGGGAGAATTTGGACATTTTTTAAAGGATAACAACATTGTGCACGTTAAGATTGCAACAGGGTCACCACAGGCGAATGGACAAGTAGAGAGAATTAACAGGGACTTAGGACCGATGATAAGTAAGTTAAAGAATGTAGATAGGGGTGAGCCATGGTATAGGGTTTTACCACAAATTGAATATGCTATGAATAATACGATTCACAGGAGTATTGGCCAGTGCCCGAGTGTAATGTTGTTCGGAGTGTGTCAGAGGGGTAAGATAATAGATAGCTTAAAGGAGAATATATTGGACAAGGAAAAGACGTGCGACAATGATAGAATAGATGAAGTAAGAAGAAAAGCGGAAAAAGTACAGGAACGAATTCAGAATTACAATAAAACTTATGTGGACAGCAAACGACGAAACCCAAGAGTATATAGAGAAGGGGATTACGTAATGGTGAGAAATTTTGATTCAACAACAGGAGTTTCGGGTAAATTATTACCCAGGTTTAAAGGACCCTTTGAGGTACATAAGGTTCTGGATAAAGATAGATATTGCGTTAGGGATATTGAGGGCTTTCAACGGACACAGAAACCTTATGAAGGAATTTGGGCAGTTCAGAATATGAAGCCATGGTTGAAGAATGATGTAGAACGGAATTTTGATAAGAGGAAGTCGAGAGGCAATGAAAGTGTTGCACTAGGAACAGATGAGGACAGAGGAATATTACTGCGAACGGGAGTTACAACTAGAGGAATGTTAAATAGCAATAATGAGATAAGTAGGAATCTGCCTAGTATCAGGAGATCCTAGATATCAGGATGGCCGAGTTGTAGGCTCGGCGTAGGTATCTATTATTTGAATATCCGATTATTTTGTTAAGTGTAATATTATAGCAAGTTACAACTATATGTAAATATAAAACCTTATATATAATTAAATATGTGAAAAAGAGACAACATGTACTTAGAATTTAAGATAATTTTGTGAACCTTGAAAATGAGAAAATAAAGAGTCAGTCGTTGTACGATTATCAATTGCTACACATGTATGTTCTCGTAGGTATATCATATTAATTATTCTTTTGTATAAAGCCTGGTATTGTGTTCAATTTTGTGAAAAAATGTTAGCCACATTGGTTTTTCCGTACGAAAAATCCGCATTTAACAACTTTTTTTACGCAACAAATACCACAATTCAACAAATTAATTTTTTTTTTGTTGTTTATGATAAGAATTGATTTATTTCACTTTCATTTCGGGCTCAGAATCTATATGTATTTTAGTTTTTCGGCTTTTCTTTTTAGGCAAACCTTAACAGTCCAGCTACTGTGCTGTAAGTTGAAATTATAATGATATATCATGCATTTTATATACAAACATTTAAAAAGAGCGCTTCTAGTAATTCCAATATTCTTCCAATAGACCCAACACCAACGCTATATAAATAATAAAAACTGTTTTTTAAAATCCTGCTCATTATAATAAAAATAACTTTTTTTAGGCTGATGCAAATTTATTTTATTTCGTCCGAAAGAAGTGTTGGCTATGTTATTTCGTACGAAAATAAAAATGTTGACAGAAACTTGTTGCACTTGGAAAAAATGTTGAATTGTAGACTACAGATGCTTTTCACAACAAAAACAGAGTACTACTTTAGCAACATTATTTTACAACTATCGATATATTTTTATATGTAATTTGACAGCTTTTCGTACGAAATTTTGAACACAAGACCAGGCTTAATTCAGGAAATTTACATTTATAGGCATATAAAAAATTTCTTGTAACAGTACATTAAATGAATTCTGGAGGGTTTTTATGTATTTCAATTCGTGTCAAAAAGACCCGAGATTAACTATGTATAATTTGATTTCAAAATTAAATAGTAATACCTAGGGCAACCAAAAATATGCATTAGCATTTTTTTCTGGATTATACTGAGATAACAAGCAAAATATTAATTCATTTTGGGAAAAAAAAAACTATGATGTTTAACCACTATTTGTTACGGCATATTTTTGCATATTTCGCCATATATGCATACTTTTGCATTTTTCAATTTTTTTCATATTTGTATGGCATATTTTACAAATTTTTACATATGTTTGAAGAATTTACGTGTATTGCCAATTTTTATTTTTTCAAAATAATGACTACGTACCAACACAAATCTTAGGTTTATAATCTATTGAATAATAAGGGTACTCTTGAAAACGCTTAAAATTAAACATTTGTGAAATTGAGGAAAATTGCGAGAATGATTGATGAAGCTTAAAATTTTTTAACTGATAGGAAGATTGTGTTTTGTAAAGTTTGCAATAAGCCAGTGTCAGCAAAGAAAATATTTACCATAAAACAACACTTCGAAAGTCAAAAACATATTGATCTCAAAGCAAAAAAGGAATCTAGGAAACGTTTGCTTTAAAATTTGCACCAATTACTACCGCTGATTTCGAAAGAACTTCCTCGGTGTAAAAGACCCTTTTACGATCAAACGACAAAGCTTCATGTTTCAAAATTTGTCATTTATTGCACAATAATTTAAATTCTTTTTTATTCTTTTGTTTTGTGTATTCTTGTTAGTCTGAATTTTTTGAAATTTTTTTCTTTTTGCCTAATTTTGGAATTAAAATAATATAATACATATACAGTTACGAGCAGATAAATAGGTTCACATCAAAATGATAAATCAATTTTGTTTGACTATAGTTTACATTACAGCAATAAAAAAGGAAAAGTCGCTAATTACTAAAGCAAATACCCACTTTTAATACTGCATCACAATAATTAAATTATTATGTAAAAAATTGCCCAAAATTAAAAAAAAAAAACAAATAACCGTATAAAATCAAAGAGCAAATAAATAGGTTCACTTTGAAAAATTTGTTAGTTTAAAATGTTAAACGCCAAAATTATAAAAATTATTGTAGAAAACTTTAGATTCAGCCTTTTAATAGAGCTTATTAAAGCAAATACCTCTAAAAATTTAAAAAATGGGACGTTCTAAACCAGAGTTAACATTTTTCCATTTATGAATACTCAAAAACTAACATTTATGAATATTATCAAGAATGCGATTTTTAAACATTTTTAATTTTTCTTCACGCACATGAACGAGCAGCAAAATTTATTTTCTTAAAATCACACGCGAACGTGTGCATTCATTTTTCTCTAAGCGTTCATATATGAAGAGTAAAGAAATTTTTTTATTTTCTTCATGCACATAAATGAGCAGCACAAATTTTTTTTCACACGCGAACGTTCATATTTTTCTAAGCAAAATTGTTTCATGACGCCTGCCTGTCGCGAACACACAATACAACAATTACATAAAAAAAATCCAAATAGAAGAGTATTGTTGTTGTATATACATACACGTACAATTGTAAATTTGAATTTGTCACTTGAAAAGCAAAGCGATTATACGTGAGCGAGTAAGTGTGTGAAAAAAATATTCATGCTCATAAAAGAGTATTCGTCAAAATTGTAATTTTTCATTAATGAATATGCGTCAAAAAGAAAAAAAGTAATATTCACACATGAAAAAGAGCAAAGCAAAATATTTTCTGTTTTTTCAAACATGTGTGAGTAGAAAAAAAATAAAAACTAAATGCACACGTCCACTCATAAGTGAAAAGTGAGTGAACGATTTGGTACTCTGTTCTAAACATTGTAGTGAAGAGGAAAAAAAGATTATAAAGGATCTACACAGCCGAAGTTATAGCCAACGGAAAATTGCTGAAATTCTTGGGAGATCGCAGAATATGATAAGAAATGCATTGCAGCCTCCAAAACAAAAACTTAAAAGAGGTCAGCAGCGAAAAACCTCGAAAAGAGACGATGATCGCATTAAGATGTTGTCAACTCGTAATCCTTTTATGTCCGCAGTTAAGCTGAAAAATGAGTTAAAGCTTCCCGTATCAGAGCGGACCATTAGACGTCGTTTAAGAGAAAAAAATTTATTCGGAAGATCGGCCCAGAAGGTTCCAATGCTTAATAACAGACAAAGAAAAAAGCGCATTGAGTTTGCAAAAGTACATGCTGAATGGGCCGGCCCGGAAGGTATAAAAAAATGGAGAAACATACTATGGTCTGATGAATCCAAGATAAACTTAGTCGGACCTGATGGAAGAACATGGGTAAGGCGTCCAAAAAATAAAGCATATGATCCAAAGTACACCACGAAGACAATAAAGCATGGCGGCGGCAACATAATGTTATGGGGTTGTTTTTCCTGGTACGGTGTTGGGCCAATATTCTGGATCAAGGAAAATATGGACAAACATCTTTATCTGCATATTCTTAAAGAAGTAATGCTTCCGTATGCCGTGTAGGAAATGCCTTTAAAGTATGAATTCCAGCAAGACAATGACCCCAAGCATACTTCTAAGATCGTAAAAGAATGGTTCCAAAAGAAAAATATAAAGTTAATGGAGTGGCCTTCACAATCGCCGGATTTAAATCCCATTGAGAATCTTTGGAGAATCGTTAAGGACAAAATTGCACCACTCAAGGCTAAAAATAAAGAAGATTTGTGGACAAAAGTGAAGGAAGCTTGGTACTCAATTCCATTAGAGACTTGTCAGTCACTTGTCGAATCAATGCCCCGGAGATGTTCGGCGGTGATTCAAAATAAGGGATTTTCAACAAAATATTAGAAATTTTCTTGCAATTGCACTTTTTTGTATAAAAATTTCATTCTCTTTTCAATGAACCTATTTATTTGCTCGACAGGCATCAATTAATATATTAAATATATCAATTTCTCTCATTTTTTTTTAAATTATAATTAAATACTTTTTATGTGATTATTTATGTTTAATGTAATAAATATCGCTTTATTGTATATTACCGCTGTTTAAGTTATTTGAAGGCGAATTTATCAATAAATGTGATGTGAACCTATTTATCTGCTCGTAACTGTATGTATGTAAATATAAAGGAATTTTATTTTATTTGGTTGGTGGCTAAAATTTTATTTGATCGTTTTCAGGTTTTCAAATTTTTGCAATAAAATTCACGGAATCGACTTATGTACATATGCATTGTTAGTTTATAGATCATATTTTTAACGCTTAAAACTGTTTTTCAATGAATATTTTAGGCGCTTAAAACAAATTTTTTTAGCATATTTTTGGTTGCCCTAGTAATAACTATGGAACTTTGTGAAATATCGTAAATTTTTATAAATTTATCAATTCAAATCAATATACATACAGAAATAACCGCGCCATTCTGTACTTATACAGTGCAACATAATTTAATAAAAAACTTAAATTGAAAAAAAAAAATTTTTTTTAATTAACTACATATTAATAATAAAAAAAAAATAAAACATAAAGCATTATTAATTCTAATACAATAAATTAAACGTAATACACAATAAAAAAAATTAAATTACCTATAATAGATAGAAAAGCCATTCTTAACTTTTAACGACTCTACTTAAAAAGCATCATCAATCACATCAAGCACCATCACACATTATGTTCATTATATGTATGTATGTAGTATATAAGAACAGAAAATATACGTTCTTGCTATAATACTCGTAGTAGGCCAATCAAAACTAAATAATTTCACTTTTATTGAATTGTTCGAGTGGAATATTTTTGAAGAAGTTGTTTTAAACTTAAAGTTATGATTATTATGCTCCGTTTCTCTCTCTCTCTCTCTCTGTCACTCTTTTTGTAATTATGCATGTGTACTTTTGTGTACATATTTTTTATGGGCTATGGTAACAGGAAAAGTTGTGTGTAAATTTAATATCGACCTTTCTTTCAAGGCCTTGTATTTGATGTTCAGTCATCAATGATCTTTTGCATGATTATAATTAAATATAAAGAAGTGAGATAGGTAGATACAATACAGTGCATAGAATTTTAATTATAGTCTATAACAAAGTACCATCATAAAACCACCATTAAAAATCGCACATATTTCAAATACTCTTGTTATATATTGTCCAGCGAATATTCGTTAAATTCAAAGGCATTTGAAGTTGCTACTGTTGGCACAACCGATGTTGAAGAAGATTCTAGTGAAGTAAGGCTAGATGATGTGGTTGCAGGCGCAGACAACGTTGTTTGAGTAAGACAATTGGTATTCCCAATTGTAGTGGCTGTTGTCGCTGCATTGCAAAAATCAATATTTTTCATTTCATCATCAAACATTTGTTGTATTTCATCATCAGTTCTCATGCAATTTTTAGTTGATGCAATATTTTCAACGCTATCCATAGCATATGATGGCGATGATGATATTGATGTTTTATTGACAACAATGATATCAATGTTAACCTCCTCTCCTTCATCTTCTTTAGGGTTAGTATTTGTTTCAGTTACATTCATTGCTGATGAATTTAGTTTCGCATCTTCTTGTTTATTGTTGAAAATTGGAGACATTATATGGTTGCAGGTATGACTATCATTTTGAGGCGCTTGATTACGATCATAATCATCATTAATCATGTCGTCGTCGTGTTTTAAATTATCATAATTGATATCATAGCAGTGATCGTAAACATTATTGTTGTGGTGGATGTCGTTATTGTTAAGGTTGCCGTCTTCTATTCGTTTCCCATCAAACAAATAAAAATTCTAAATTAAAAGGGAAGTGGAAAATAGGATGACTCTTTTTTTTCTGTATTAGTATTTTGATGTCAAATAAATAAACTCTTTTATTATATTGGTAATTTATTTTTCTGTGTTTGTTTTCCAAGTTGAATAAAAATAAATTTGAAAAATAGCTGATAAATTTAAGTAAAATTTGTATACGAAACTATAATAAGAATTGAAGAATGTGTTAATTTGATATTATTAACTTTACATATTTATGTAGAATATTATAAGTATGTATTTATATATGAATATATGTAATGTAGAACTTTAAATATTTCTTCTTGTTTATGCAATTGTAAAATTTATATTCTCTTAGTTGCTTTGGTTTTGATTATCTATATTAAGTTTTAGAAATATTCCAATAGAAGACGACGCTGCATAAAATACCTTTCTTTATATTTTTAATGCATATACATATATACGGATACGGATACTGTGTTATTGCCTAATTCTAACAAGATAGCATAATATTTTAACAATAATTATAAAAGCCAAAATTATTAGTTGTGGTATACCTGTTAAGATGAATCCATTTTTGAAAGGAATATAACACTGTACGTACAATTACACTGTGTGTAATTTTCAAGTCATGGAAATCATTTATTTATTGAGATATTAGGTAAATTTTAAAAGTAAATCAAAATTCAGAACGGTTTGCAAGATATGAACCTGAGAAAATGATCACTTTTTTACAAAAATGACACCGATGCCCCAAACGTTTGGGGGCCCATAAAAAAATACATGATTTAGGGCAAAACTGGGAGACATGGGTCTTCTTTTTTTTTTTTGGTCTTTTATCACTTAGTGGTGTCCGTATATGGTTATTTCTTTTTCGTGTTACGCTGTGTATTAATAAATAAAAAAATATTGTTTTGATGAATAATTGCAATCTGATTAAAAAAATTGTCTACCTTCAACTAAAGTCTAAATTAATTTAACACAATTCTGTTTAGTTTTGTTATCAATTCATTAGTGAATATAATTAAAGTTAATTCATATTAATTATGTACATATGTATATTTTAAGGCATACGTATACTTTACCACATTGTCAGTCATATTACAATAATAATAAATATGTAAACCTCTTAATAAGTAAGGAATTGTTAATCAAAGAATCTTACTAACCTCTTTGTCGATTTCACTTTGCTGGCCATTCCAAGTTAGGACTGGTGTACCATAACCACGATGTGATTGCTTTAAAAGTTCTGAAACTGCAGTTTCATTATTTAATGCATTAGGTTGATAACCGTTGCCAATAAATGTTTTATTAGCTGTTTCTTTTTTTAAGCGTTTGGCATTTTCTGTCACAAGAGGAGTAGGTTGCCTGGCAAAAGGATTTTTAGGATTTTTTGGGGTTTTCTCAGGCGTTGCTGTTTGTGTTAAAGACTCATTTGACGATATTGATGGCATCGTTGGACTTATGCAGTCTTTAATGGGTTGCAAAGAGGTTACTTGCCAAATTCCCGAATTAGTTTTAACTACCGGCGGCGATGGTGGGGTAGAATGTGATCTATTGAATGATGTTCTATTAGTTGTAGAGGCTTTTGTTTTACTCTCGTCGTCTGTATCAGAAGAAAAGTCTGCTGTGTTGTTATCGGTTGAGGTAATAGTGAATTGTTGATTTTGTGATTTTTTCTTTAAGGGTGAAACGCTGGAGGAAGTGCTATTATTGTTGTTATTTGTATTATTAGTACGTTTAATATTATTGAAAATTTCATCTATAGTATCTGAGGCTTTTTTTATTGTATCAGTAACAGTTTTCGTGGACGATTTTGAGTTTCCACTATTAGCATTATAGGCTGATGATATACCTTTTTTGACTTTAGTGCCATTCGTTGGCTTCATATTTGTGTCATTGGTATCGTCATCATTATCAGATGAACAACGGCTAGACCACGATGAAGAACTTTGTCTTCGTTTCAGTGGATTAGGCAATAAACGCTTTTGTTCCGTTGATTCAGCTGTAACATTTGTGGCTGATGGCATACAGACATCAGTTTCGTCATCGGTTTCAGAACCGTAGGGCACAAGGCTTTTAATTGGGGCAGGAGATTTTTTAGTAATACCATTGGCTAAGGTTGTTGTTGTAGCATCATTTAACAAAGATGTTGATTTTATATTTGCAGAGGATTCGACACCCAATTTGGGCATACTTGGCAGTGTGGCTTGTGTAGCTTTATGTGATAATGTTGAAGAGCTTACAATCTCATCTTTGCCATCGTCATCGGAGGAACTTTCGTTACTGTTTTTAATATTATTAGCTTGTCTTTTAGTTGCTGAGATACCCAATGAATGCTTCGTATTCGTAGATTCTTGAAATTTCCCGGTCCCCACTAAGTGGAGACCGTTAGCATTAGAAAATGTTGCATTGTTGTTACTATTGCTACTATTTTTCAAATTATCGAAAGCCGAATTGCTTGAAATAGAAGTGACTGAGGCACTGGTTGTTGATGTTGCAGCACTTGTTTTTACTAAATTTGATGAATTAACGCTACTAGAACTGTTATTATTATTATTATTATTATTATTATTTTTAAAATGTATCATTATTTTGCTATTATCCCCACTACTTGATGTATTTGAAGAGTTTGATGCGAGCGATGTAGTGGTGGAATTACGATTTGAAAGTAATTTACTGCTACCGTTTGATAAAGTTGATGATGAGGCAGACATTGGATTATAACCCGGAGGAAGTTGTGGTCCAATTACTCTATGTGATCCACTAATGTTTACATTTCCATTTACCTTTAGAGCCTGTCCACCAGTATCTTTTTGATTTGTTACTGTAGTTGGCACAAGTGTTGACTGTGCTCCACTTACTTGGGTGCTTGTTATATTTCTTGGAGGTTGTGTATCCATTTCATAGAATATTATATAGGCATTCGTGTTACATACATTCTGCATTGATATGGGTCGGACATAGCTATCATCATAATTGTAATATGTACCCGATTCTGTTAACCCAATTGCTGTATAGTGACCACAATGTTGTGATGCTCCTAAATGTGTTACCATCGCTACTAAGCGATATGTTAATTGTTCTCCAGGTGTTTTACGAGATGAAAATTTTGTAAGATCTAGTCTAGGTTTGATCGTAATTTGTTTATTCAATTTAGTGCCTAACATTGAAAACCGTTTCAATTGTATGCACAAGGCAATTGGGGCACGTTCCAAAGAAAATTGTTTGGTGGCGGAAACCTGTAACGTTTTTGAAAATATATTAATGATTTATAATTTAATTGCATTCATAGAAATTATTAAAGGATTAAATGGAAATTTTATATTTTAATGCCAATTACTAAAAACAAATATGAAATCGTTAATATTTTGTAGCATATCCTCTGTTTTTATTACTTTAGAACATCTTTTAGGTTTGGAGGAAATAAGCTTTTCAATATAATCGTTGAAATTGCATTCCATTGCTTTTCCATTTCGATGATAAGAGTTTCTCCATTTCGGAATACTCTATTTCCAATAGATTGTGAGTGAAATAGATAATGTAAAAATGAATATTTCCAGCACAAAGAATTCTGATGAAACTAAGAAAACTAGTTTAGTTTCGCTAGTGTTTATACATATTCCTTAACGGATGTTAAAAAAAGCAAGCAAGTTTTAGGATCTCAAGACCGTTATAATAATTATAAATCTTCCAAAATTTTTTACTTTAAATCCGAACTGTATTTGTTTCCAGTCATTTGCCTCAAATATTAGTAATAAAATTAGTTAATCTCCTTAACTCTAAACTTCAGCTACGCAAACAAAGCTATTAATATGAAATTTTCTATAAAATACAAAACTTAAATATCAAATTATTGAAAAGAATGTGATTACCGTAATATCTTACACTATGTTATTAAGGCCTCGTTACTCAAACGTAAACGTTGCGGATACGTAAACGTTGCGGCCGAGCTCAGAGAATGGTTTAACATTTTTAAACAGCTGATACGTAAAAACGAAGAAAAAATTTAAATTTATTGGATTCGCCCGCAACGCAACGTTACGTTTACGTATGAGTAATCATTTACACATAGGCTTCATAAGTAAAACTGAACAGCTGTTCCGCAACGTTTACGTTTGAGTAACGAGGCCTTTAATGTTAATACGAGTAACATAGCCATTAATAGGCAACCAAAAATATGCATTAGCATTTCCTTCTGAATGTTACTGAAAAAACAAGCAAAATATTAATTTATTTTATAAAAATCTACGACGCACACTGGTTCAAGAACGGCATTAATTCATTTATTTCATGCCTTCTGATCTACCTGATTTTTTTACAGTTTATAATAGACAATCTAATTATCATCTACCAAAAATATTAGGCTTATATCTTTATTATTTTTTTTGTCCAGCGACATTTAAAGTTGACCTAAGTGAATGCGTTTGAAATGACCGTATTATATATGCTACATTCTATCGCTTCATGCTTTTAAAATACTCTTGTAATGACACTAAAAATATTTTTTTTTCATACAATTGGAAGTTTTTTATGATATATAAGCAAATACACAAAACTTTCAAAATTAAACAAAATACTTTTTTTTACTACAAAAAATTGTATAAAAATATATATTTTCTCCAAATTCTATGGATTGCATCTTCTGAGCTTCAGCCAGATACTTATATCAAATTAAAGCCTGAAGTCTCAGCTAATTATTTATTACAAATTCAGCTGCCCGTTTTAGCCCCTAAGCAATTCCGGTTTAAAAAACTAAAATTAGTTAGGAAAAATTTCCTTCACAATCATGTAATTGCAGTAGACGTTTGTATTAAAATCTGTTGCATACTCTTAGGATTGCACTTCTCTGCAATAGATTTTATTACAACTTGTCTGCAGTTTTCCCGGCCATTTTAAAAAAATTCATAAGTTTGTTTAACGATCTGTAAAATTTTTTTTTGGGTAAATTCAGAGAATAGGCTTTTAGGGTTCATTCGGTTCCAGTATATAGCCGGACCTATCTTTTATTTAAAAGAAAAACTGCAAATTTTGAGGCTTAGAAGGCAATTTTAATTCGGTCATATCTCCTACACTTAATACGCGATCTAAACAATTTTTTCTACGAATCATAAAGGAAGTGCTGTATTTCAATAAAAACTGCATTGAAAAGTTATCAATGAAAATATCTGACATATACAAGCTACTGAACTGTGTAAAAATTTTCCTCAGTTTTCGTTTTACAATATTTAAGTGACTTCAGTAGACTTTTGCTAAGACAAAATATTTCTTTTCAATCAAATAAATTATGAATTTCTTCCAGTGAAACACTCTTCTTTTGAATGGAATTATTTGATTTGTAAAAAATAGTTTTAAAAAACCGAATTTAAGTCACCAAAATACCGCATACAAAGAGTGCAAGACGGTGCGATGGGCATGGCACATTTCAATGAAACTTGACATGCGTCTTTTGTTTTTTCTAAGTAGTATTATATGCACTGAATTTTAAGACTTTTGCTTTTATACGAAAGGTTTTATGTGAAAATATTTATTTTGATTGTATGGGCGGTGGGCGATGGGTGTGGCTGATTTTCATGAAAGTATTTTATTTTCTTAATTTAGTCAATATAATAATCTGTGCCAACTTTCAAGTTTCTAGGTCCACTCCTTATATTTTTTGCACAAAAATGTATGAAGCCGAACCAGTGTGCGACGTTTAATTAACCCCTATTTGTTACTGCATATTTCGTCATAAATTTACATTTTTTAATTTATTTTTCAGAATTGTATGGCATATTTTGCAAATTTTTACATACTATGTTAGAAGAATTTACGTATATAACCAATTTTTGTTTTTCCAAAACAATGACTACCTACTAGAAAGCAAAAAAAAAAAATTTATATACAAAGCATAAAAACTTTACATTTATGGGAATTAGCGTTTAAAAAAATTGCTTAATAATGAATCCTAAATTAAAAGTTACGTGTTTTTCAACGTTGTACCTATTGGGGAAAAATTGCAATAATTTCATGGTATAAAAAATTAAATTAAAAGTTAGTTTTTAAATTAATTATATTTTCGTAAGAATATGCAGAAAATCAAGCAATCTGTGTCAAACAGACTAAATAATATATGTATTAGGAAATACCGAGATTTTAAAACTAGTAGGAATATTCTGTTTTGTAAAGTTTGCAATAAGCCAGTGCCAGCAAAGAAAATATTTACCATAAAACAACACCTCGGAAGTCTAAAACATATTGAGCTCGACGCAAGAAATTATGCTAGGAAACGTTTAAGTTTTCAAATTTGCACCATTGATGTCGAAAAAAGTTTCTCCATGTACAAGAGCGTTTTACGACAAAGCTTCAATGTTTCAAAATTTGAGCGATATGATTGTTATTTATTGCAACAATAGTTTAAATTCATTTTTTCCTCTTTTATTTTGTATTTTTGTCAGTCTGAATTTTTTGAAATATTTTTATTTTTTGTTAATTTTTGAATTAAAATAAATATATCGCTCATTTGCGAGAAGATTCGCTTAACTAACAAAAATGATTCTGAGATAATGCATTTAAACATTTTAATTTAGTCAAACTGATGGGAAAAGTTTAAGACACTTTTGGTCGCCAGTCAGTGAAAAAAAGATATAAAAATATAATTTTTAGATGTGTTTTAATTTAAGCTCGTTTCATATTTCTACATTATCAACTCAAAAAATGTATTTTTTGAGTTATGTCACTCTTCTCGCAATTGAGCTATATGTAAATATAAAGAAATTTATTTTATCTGGTTGGTGGCTAGAGCTACGGTCACATTGGGAAATATATTATCGAAAATATATTTGAACGAATTGTTTTAAAATATATTCAAAGAAATATTTGTTTTATTTTGTGGTCACACTGCACATACTTGTTTGCGTTTTTTTGTTTTAACAAACAACATTCAATTAATGAAAAACATAAACTAGGGGAAACATGTTTTTCCTATGGTCACACCTAAAAAAAATATTTGAAAGCAAAAATTGTTTCATCAAACTGTCACAAAAAAATAAATTATTTTCTAAAAATAAAAACTTAAAAAATATGCTAGATTATGAAATTTTTTTAAATATTAAAACAACATTTACTGGAATTTCAGCAAAAGAATATGAAATCCGTCTTAAAAAAATCTAAATGATAATAATCGCTAAAATAAATATTTACTTTTCCAAAGTGCTTGTATATACAGTTACGAGCAGATAAATAGGTTCACATCACATTTTTTGATAAATTCGCCTTCAAATAACTTAAACAGCGGTAATATACAATAAAGCGATATTTATTACATTAAACATAAATAATCACATAAAAAGTATTTAATTATAATTTAAAAAAAATGAGAGAAATTGATATATTTAATATATTAATTGATGCCTGTCGAGCAAGTAAATAGGTTCATTGAAAAGAGAATGAAATTTTTATACAAAAAAGTGCAATTGCAAGAAAATTTCTAATATTTTGTTGAAAATCCCTTATTTTGAATCACCGCCGAACATCTCCGGGGCATTGATTCGACAAGTGACTGACAAGTCTCTAATGGAATTGAGTACCAAGCTTCCTTCACTTTTGTCCACAAATCTTCTTTATTTTTAGCCTTGAGTGGTGCAATTTTGTCCTAAACGATTCTCCAAAGATTCTCAATGGGATTTAAATCCGGCGATTGTGAAGGCCACTCCATTAACTTTATATTTTTCTTTTGGAACCATTCTTTTACGATCTTAGAAGTATGCTTGGGGTCATTGTCTTGCTGGAATTCATACTTTAAAGGCATTTCCTACTCGGCATACGGAAGCATTACTTCTTTGAGAATATGCAGATAAAGATGTTTGTCCATATTTTCCTTGATCCAGAATATTGGCCCAACACCGTACCAGGAAAAACAACCCCATACATTATGTTGCCGCCGCCATGCTTTATTGTCTTCGTGGTGTACTTTGGATCATATGCTTTATTTTTTGGACGCCTTACCCATGTTCTTCCATCAGGTCCGACTAAGTTTATCTTGGATTCATCAGACCATAGTATGTTTCTCCATTTTTTTATACCTTCCGGGCCGGCCCATTCAGCATGTACTTTTGCAAACTCAATGCGCTTTTTTCTTTGTCTGTTATTAAGCATTGGAACCTTCTGGGCCGATCTTCCGAATAAATTTTTTTCTCTTAAACGACATCTAATGGTCCACTCTGATACGGGAAGCTTTAACTCATTTTTCAGCTGAACTGCGGACATAAAAGGGTTACGAGTTGACAACATCTTAATGCGATCATCGTCTCTTTTCGAGGTTTTTCGCTGTTGACCTCTTTTAAGTTTTTGTTTTGGAGGCTGCAATGCATTTCTTATCATATTCTGCGATCTCCCAAGAATTTCAGCAATTTTCCGTTGGCTATAACTTCGGCTGTGTAGATCCTTTATAATCTTTTTTTCCTCTTCACTACAATGTTTAGAACGTCCCATTTTTAAAATTTTTAGAGGTATTTGCTTTAATAAGCTCTATTAAAAGGCTGAATCTAAAGTTTTCTACAATAATTTTTATAATTTTGGCGTTTAACATTTTAAACTAACAAATTTTTCAAAGTGAACCTATTTATTTGCTCTTTGATTTTATACGGTTATTTGTTTTTTTTTTAATTTTGGGCAATTTTTTACATAATAATTTAATTATTGTGATGCAGTATTAAAAGTGGGTATTTGCTTTAGTAATTAGCGACTTTTCCTTTTTTATTGCTGTAATGTAAACTATAGTCAAACAAAATTGATTTATCATTTTGATGTGAACCTATTTATCTGCTCGTAACTGTATATTGCTCTGTTCTGCCACCAGCTCCCAAAGTTTAAGGTCTAAGTATTCAATAAAAGAGTATAATATATTTATTGTCGAACTTCTTTGCGAAATAAGCATGTCATCACTAATGTCTGGACAACAGTTTAGCATTTCTTTACTGCGCCAAGATAGACAGGATGGGTTCCTGCCTCCCTCATTGATATCAACTTCATCTTGTATAAGATTTTAATCAACAATCCATTCTTCTGGCATTTGAACAGCTCTTAGCAATTCTGGAGGCAAGTAGCCTTCATCGTCATCATTTCCAAAGAAATCTATGTCATTTTCTTTAAAAAAATCAGCAATTTGTTGTTCATTCATTTTCAAGCTAACTTCTTTGAAAACATGTTTTAAGTCCTGAGGTACACATATGTGTACCAATAATATAACAAAGATTTTCTGCGTCAAAATATAAAATATAAACTTATCTTCTTAAACGTTTGACCTACTAGTGTGCTTCCCAAAACTACAAAAGAGTTTAACCCAAGTAATAAGGTAAATTGTAAAAGAACAAAAAACATTTTTTTCAGTCATACTCTATTATTATTATTATTTATTTATTTAGTAGTTGTTTAAATACACAGTTCGTGATTTAAATTAGTAGCTTTTCTTTCAGTGTTTGTAGAAATTTAATTTCCCTTTTTTTATTATTGCTGGAATTTATTCAGCAAGTCGAACCGCTAACGGTGTTTAAACATTGTTTTCCACCTTAGTATATACATTTTTCTTTTATTTTTATTCGTTTGTGATTATCCAAAATTGCATATACTTACCGCCCAATAGAAGTGAAATCTTAAATCTCAGTTAAAGTTAATTATTTATTTTATTAACCACTAAGGTAACTAGTTACTGATTATCAATTGAAATTAATAAAGCTGGAGAAAACATTCTCCTTTGAATTTCCTTACTATTAAAATCTGTGTTGTTTTTTTTTTCCTCTTGGGATTTCTCGGATTTACGCCTGAACAGTAGTAATTGAAATACTTTAAATTCATCATACATTTCATAAAAATTACATTACATTACTTCATATAAAGTCTATTACATTCTTTTTAAATATTATAAAATTTTCTTCGTTTTTTACATTAGTTGGTAGTGAATTGAATAAATTTAAGCCTTTATAAAAAAGAGAATTTTGAATTGCGCTGGTTCTAGCTCTTTGTAGTCGAAAATCCATCATATTTCTCAAGTTGTATGGTTATACATCTCCTACATAATTTAATTGTTCACAAAGATACTGTGGCGCTTTTCCGTTTTTCATTTTTAGGATAAAGATTAGTGTGTTGAATGTTAGTCTTTGTTTAATATTTAACCATTTTAGATGGTCTAGCATATAATTTATAGGTGTGTAGCGGTTGCATTTTAAAATTGAACGCATTGCTTTATTTTGTAATTTTTGTAATCTTGATATTTGTTGAGTTGTGCAGCATGTATAAATTATTGTGGAACCAAATTGAAAATGCGGTGTAATCATTACATTATAAATGTTTATTGCTGTTATAATATTTACTTTATTTCTTATTCTTTTAAAAAATCCAATTTTTTACCAATCTTTTTGCAAATATAATCTATGTGTTCTTTAAATTTTAATGTCTTATCTATAATAAAACCGAGGTACTTTATTTGTTTCACTTTTTCTATTTCATTATTATTTATTGTTATTACAATGTCACTATTCATATTTATTTCCATGATTTTAGTTTTGTTTTCATTTAATTTCAGTTTATTCATTTTTAACCATTTTTCTACAATTATCATATCATGTGTTAAATTTTGTTCACAAATTTGTTCATTTTCAGCTTCCGTAAAAATTAAAGTGTCATCTGCATATAATACTATTTCACATTTCTTTAAAATATTGGGTAGATCATTTATATATATAATAAATAAAAGTGCGCCCATGATCGATCCCTGGGGTACTCCATACTCGTTCTGGAGAAAAGTTGATTTTATATTATTAACTTTAATTGCCTGTTTTCTCCCGCTTAGGTAAGATTCAAACATCGTATTTCATTGCCTTGTATGCCATACATATAAAGTTTGTCCAGAAGAATTTTTCTATCAATTGTTTCAAATGCCCTTTTAAAGTCTAAAAATATTGCCATTATCTTATTGTTCTTTTCTATTTTTTTCCATCTGTTTATGACGTAGTTTACAGCGGTTTCGCAAGAGAAGCTTTTACGAAACCCGGACTGGTATTTTGAGAACAATTTATTGTTTTCCATATATTCTTCTAACTGATTTTTGACAATCTTTTCAAGGATTTTTTCACAAGTTTTCAAAGTGTTGATTGGACGAAATTCTTCACATTAGTTTTACTAATTTTTTTCAATTGGAGTAACCATTGATTCTTTCCAACTATTTGGAAAAATTCCCGTTTCCATAGATTTATTAATTATTTTATGCAAAATTTCTCCAAGTATGTCCCAATTATCGAGAATAAGTTTCATCGTTACCTTATTGAAATCAGGCTTATTTTTCAGACTTTTACATATTATTTTCAGCTCTTGTAGACTGATTGCATGAAATTTAAAAATGTTATTTATCACAGGTACTCGGTTTATATATTGCACATTTTCTATACTATCTCTAATTGTCTTAATACTATCAATAAAATAATTATTAAAATGATTGGCTATTGTATAATTTTCTTCATATTCTATTCGATTAAATATCACAGATTTCATCACCAATTGTTCTTTTCTTAGAACCTAAATCTTTTATTTTCTTCCACATTTGTTTTTGGTCTTTGGCATAGCTTATTTGATTATTAATATATTTATTTTTTTCAGTTGTTATTTTGTACTTATATATGTTTCTTATGTTCTTATATTCATTCCATACTTCATTTGAGTTTCTGGTTTTAGCCAAATAATATTTCAGAATTTTATCTTGTTTAAGTTGTCTGAGTTCATTATTAAACCATTTGTGTGCACATTGTGCCTTTACTGTTTTATTCTTTGTGAATTTTTTAATTGAACTTTCTATTACTTCGTCGAAGTGCTCAACATTATAGTCAATATCATTAATGTTCGTTTTAGATATTAACTCATTTCTATATATACGTTTATTATACCTAAAATATTCTATTTCTTTTGATTCATCAATCCTAGGTTTTTTACGATTACATTCAAAAATTATATCAAGTGACTCGTGGTCTGATATTTTATTTGCAATATTATTTCTAACAGATATATTTTCATATTTGATATTACATAATCAATTAACGTTTTGGATCTTTCTGTTACTCTTGTATATTCGTTAGTCATTTGTTTCAAATAATTATCATTTAAAATGTTTTCGATTCTATTTTTATATACTCCTTCTTTCGACCAGTCAATGTTAAAATCTCCAGCAATTATTATGTCCTTATTGTTTTCACTTATTTCATCTACAACTTCTTCAAAAACTTCACAAAATTCTGATTCGTTACAATTAGGTGATCTGTAAACTGCTATTACTATTAGGTGTATATTGCCATAACTTAAGATACATGCACTTATCCAATATTTAAAATCTACAGCTTTTTCAAGTATTATATGCAATTTAAATTGCTTTTTATAATATATGCTAACACCACCAGTTCTCTTTGAATTTGAAAATGTTGTTAATTGCTCGTACCCATTTATTGATGTTTCATTTTCTTTAATATCATGTGTAATATGTGTTTCTGATAAAATAATAAATTCTGGTTTTTCGTTTAAAGCTAATATTTCAAATTGTTCAAAGTTATTTAATAATCATTGAGCATTAGTATATATCCCACGCCATTTCTTTAGTTGTTAAAAGTTTATTCCTATCTGTTTTTTTCTATTATTCAGTTTGTGTTGGTATACTGGGCATTGCTTACTTATTGTAAAGTGGTTCTCATCAAGACCAAGATTCAATTTCTTGTTAACACGTATACAATTTATACATTTTTTTATAGTTTCATTGTTGCATTCTTTTGATTTATGGGCTCCTTGACATTTTAAGCATATTTCATTATTTTTACACTCGCTTGACTTGTGGTTGTATCCTTGGTTGTATCTACTAAACACAATGTTAGCGCTAGATTCAAATGCAAATATAGCATTAGAAATTTGAGAACAGTGCCATCCCTTGACACAGAGTAAATTTAAATACTTTATAAATTGCAATAAAAAGGAAAAAAAATTACCAAAAGGTTGCCCATGTTCTATACCTGCACTAAACTTAAGGTATACATATGTGTACCCCAGGTTTTAAGAGGTTAAAACTGTTTTTTCAATGCATATTTTAGGCGCTTAAAACTAATTTTATATTATAGACCATATTTTTGGTTGCCCTTAGTCATGAATAAGAGCAACCCTTCAATTTCAATTCTCTCTACCAAGTTAGATTTTTTATTGTTGTAAAGTAGCGGAATCAGTTATGTAATTGACGTGATCAATAAAACAGTGACTAGATTAAGAAATGAACGAACATATTTTGAAAATGTGTGTATGTGTGTCTTCTCAGTTGGAAATGTTTTGACCACCACTGTACTTACGTCGCTTAGAAAGTAAACATTATATACATTTCGTTGTGAGGGAGTTTATGTGCTCTATCCGCCATTTCATATTTTTGATATTTCTTGAGTTAATGATGCTACTTTGGTTTTCCACCCCAAATTTTTCAAGTCTACAACAATCCGTTTTCGGATATCTCGTCCAGTTTCGGAGATAAATAGCTGAAAACGGATTGCAGATTTTAAAAATTTTGGTGTCAAAAACCTAAACTCGAGATATATAAAATGGCAGATAGAGAACACGACGATTTTTTAGTCAATAAAGTAATAAATTAATTGTATCTATAACAATATTACACTTACCTTTTTCTTGCAAGCTTCACATTTGTAACCCATATCTTCCAGACGTTCGCGTGAAAAGTAACCTTCTAGAGCTTCGTCCACTGTATCAGCTTTACGTATATCCAACAGTAGATCTTGGAAATGCTGAAATGTTACTGATACATGATTACAGGCTAGACATCGAACAGCAGATCTTAGGTAACCACCTAAAATTTGATTGAGTGGTGTGGTTTCCTTGCTATATTGATCCAATTCTTTATAATTACGGAAACGTGACAAATATGACTTTTCCATGGCTTCTACCAAGTAGCGCAGAAACTCATGAGCGTCCTCTTGGCGACCCATTACTAAATGTTTGCAAATTGACTTTAGTTTTGAGTAAACATAATAAGGCCGTATGGCAGATTGGCTTCTTTGTGATTCTTGTAAGGTCTTGGTCATTGCACATATTATACAACTGACATCTGTAGACTCGCAGCGTTCCATGTGGGTAGAATCTGACATTAACCAATTTGCCATTGAAGGTACATGAAATAAAGCTTGGAGAGTGGAATTTAAATAGCACGTGTTGCCTACATTTGTCATGCCAACACCAACTTCCCATTTACGACCAGTTGCTTTCCACCCAATGCGTACATTTTCTCTTGGATAGAGTACACGTTTGGGGGCGGGTAACTCATTTGGATTAGGTTTTCTTACAGATGTTCCACCACCACTAGAGGTTGAGGTGCTATTTCCATTGGCATCTGTTGTACCGTAATTATAGTCATCATTATCGCACACACAAACGTCAATGGAGCAAAAACAAGAGTAACATAATTCATAATTATTATAACGATGAAATAATTTACAATATAAATAATAAATTTTATTTAATAAATTATACAGTGGTTTCAATATGAAACGATATAAAAGCCATAATGTTAAATAATCCAATGCGATGGCACGCATTGTCTCTAATACAAAAAAACTCCAAACTTTCATTTCATCAAGACTTATGCTGCTGCTCTTCTTAGGTCAATTCATACAACAAATCAACAATAAATATTTTTTATTTGTTTTTTCTTTTTCTAAATTAATCGATTCTACGATAATTTTATGTTGCAAAATATTTATTTTAGGTTTTCTTTTCATTTTATATCTCAGTGGGTAATTCTTGAATTTTCCTTAAATAGTTCTTTTATACACATACACACTAAATTAATATACAATGTATGTATGGCTTTTCTTTCCTAGGTACTGTAAAAGAGATTTTTCTTCTACTTATTCACTTTTCGTGGGTCTTCTCTTTTCTTTATTAATTCGTGTCATTTATTTGACGTTATATTTTGAAAATATTTTCGTCGTGGTAGTCATATTTTTCTTTACCTTTTCTTCATTGTTGTTATTTACATGCTGCGCGTGTATAACAAAGCATATTTCGCACTTTCTAAGCATGTATTTGTAATGAAAGGAAAATAATAGTGTACGTAATAATACATGGAAAAAAATAAAAAAAAAAATTGTAAGAAAATGTTGCCAGGCATAAAATTAATTATAATTATAATCACTGTTGCCAATTCAATTTTACTTTGCTGTAAACGTTCATTTTGCTATAAACGTTCATTTATTGTGTTTGTTAAAGAAATATCCCAACAAACCATAACGAAAGCGAAATGTAACTGAACTGGAGAATAAGCTTACCATAAATAATTTTCCACAATTTTTCATAAGCATACTTATAATAGATTTATACAGTGAAAAATATTAATGCCCGTATTATTATTTGACAATTATCCCATGGAAATATGTCAAATAAACAATTAATAAAACTGTTTTATTTTTATGAATACGGGCATAAGTTTTTAAATAGCGTTTTAAAAACGCTTTACATAGCAACAGTATTTGAAATAGCACTTGCTATACACTTAGCCTGGATAACAGTTTAGCAAATATGATTGCAAAAGATATAGTTTTGTAAGTGTTTTATATATGATGTACTGTTAACTTGAATTTGAATTGTTTGAAATATTCCTTATAAAATTGTTTTCTTTCAAAAGTGAAGTTGGAAATAAAATTGTTTAAATAAAAAATAATAATAGTTAAAAAAAAATTAAAAGACAAGAACTTTTTGAATTCGTTTGTAAAATAAGCTCAAGCCAATAATCTCATATTTTATTGTTCGTTTTTCTATTATTTCAAAGGAAAAAGAGCTGCGAATGGTAGCAAAGACACTGTACCACACCAAAAACTGTTGGCGAAAATTCTTAGATAACGAACTGGCGGAAACGCTATGCTGGAAAGGAACAGAGGAGAAAGAGAGTGTGCGAAAGCAAAAGCGATAAGAAGTAATTTATTTCATATATTAATATCATTGATATATTCATTCATTCACTTTTTATATATTTTTTTTATAATAGATGCTGCCATTTCAATTGGGTTAAATGAGGGAGAGTATGTTAAAGGTATTAAATCGTTTTTCAAAATTTACTAAAAATGGGCAAGAATCACGAAAAAAAAAAATATAAAGGAAAGGCTAAAATAGTAAAATAATAATAACAATAAATTTCAATTTAATTAATTGAAATTTAATAATAAGTTTAATAACAAAGTAATAATAAAACAGATTATTTAAAAAAAAAATATTAAAAAGATTATATACTTGTATTCATAAGCTTAAAAAAATTTTTAAGACAATAAGCTTACTGCAATCATGATTAGAAAATTATTTTTCTGTAAGCTTAGACTTCTAAACTTGTTATACATATACTTTAGAGTAGTAATATTATAAATAGAGTTCAATTTAGTTTTTGAAACAATTACTAACAGGCTTTTCACAATAATATTCACAACACTTTTCTAAGCTTAAGGTTTATGGTAGTAAGTTTACAAGCTATTTCTTAAGCCTTTTGGTTTATTGGGATTCTTTGTACCTATTGTATATAGATTTTTTGTTTACATATACATAGTATATTTAAAATATATTCTGTCGGCTAACGACATATTAATAATAATATTAATTATACGTATTGTAACGAAAATATTTCATATTTATAAAAAAAATTTTTAAATAACTTTTGAATAAGGCATAAAATTATCCCTGAATACTTTGTCGTTCTTGTTGAAAGTAACGATAGGTGAATAGATAGTTAAAATTTAGGTGATCATTTACGAATATGTGACAATATCTGACTATCTTACAAAGTCGTGAGATTGTGTAAAAAGAAATCTAATAAAATTTTGTACTATAAAAGAAAATTATGTGAAAAATTTCAAAAGATCGTACACACTTGTCAAAAAATCTGTCACACATATGCAATTTTTGTCCACACTATCTGAACCCACAAGCAATTTTTGACATATCGAACGACTAAACCTGATATGTAGTCAGTTATGACCTTAAGTGGACAGGCATACCTATATACATACATACATATGCACATACATTTTTTTTTACAAATAAAATTGAAATAATTTTACATGTACCATTTTTGATTAATAACCATAACAATAATTATATGCTGAAGGCATTTGTAGAGCAGGTATTTGATCACTTAAAAAACAGTAGAAAAAAAAACACCTAGAGATAAAACCAGATAAATGTAGCAGTAATACACGTGACTTCTTTTTATAACAAAACGTGCTTTATTTAGAACGTAAATAATAATTTTCGTAAATCGAATTTATTACTTTCAACTGGCAGTGCTGTTACAGAGTTTTGCGAATGCGATTGCATTTTGCGGTTATATAGAAAGAAAAGGTCTTATTCACTCACTCCCATGCTTCAAAAGCAATATATATATATTTTTATGTATTAAAGCACATACCCCACAAGCTTTGTTGTTGGGCAAATTGTCTGCATAAATATTTACAAAATATAGCCAAAAGGGAGAAAAAAAAAAAGAAAAAAAGAATATAACAAAAATACACGTACACTTACCAGCTGCGCTGTTACCGTTTGCGCCATTATTATTGCTGTTTGCTGGTGAGTTGCGACCATTCTCCATGGAATTATTGCTTCCCGATGGTTTTAAAACGATATATTTAGATTTTAGACTATCAAGCACTGATTGGCCATAATTTGTAACTTCTTCATAATCGATTTTAGAGAATAAAACTCTTTTGGCTGAAGCTGCCAATTTGCCATGTAGTGAATCTATATCATCTCCATTGCTAATTGAACCATTTTGTTTGCTTTCTTCCTGCTGAGATGTTGACTGTTTAGCATTCGCGGCTGCAGAACAACTGCCTCCACTACCGGCACCCAATGATTCTCTTAGGGCGGCAGTAACACTTGCCGCAGTTTCGCAAACTACGGACACCGGCATGGAGTTGGTTGATGTGGGTGTTTGTGGAGGAATTTTCACAAAAATATTTCAATTTTATAAAAGATTAGTTTCACAAGGTTTAGAGTGCGGGTGCGGTCGCTTCGCTGGGTTTCGTTTTTTTTTTTGTGCTGCAAAACCCTTTTTTGTCTGGCGCCCGCTTGCCGCTTTCCCCTTATTGAATTATGAATGCTCTTTCCGGATTAATCGTAATAAAAACAATTCTGTTTTTTCATACAACTCGTTATTTGTTTGCTATTTACTTTTTTTTCTTACACTCCTTTACTCTCTTTAAAGTCCTTTGGTTTCCAAATAATATAATTCATTACATTTCCATATATATTATTTCTATAATTTCACGTTTGAATTCTCGTATTGTCACGTTATTTTTGTTGCCTATAATTTATTTTGCAATATTTTTACACGTTTTTTATATTTCTCAGTTTTTTTACTCCATATTCTTTCAGAAAATTTTTGCGTTCAGTGTTTTTTTTACATGTCGCCGTCATGAAATTTCTTTTCAACTTCTGTGCTTCACTCATTTATTTTGTAAAACGTTAAGCATTTCTAATTTATTTATATATATTTTTTAAGATATTTAAGCTTTTTTTAAATCAAAATTTTAGAAAAATACGAAAATAATTACTGAAAAATAACTTGCTGTTGTAATTCCGTCTATAACAAAAATTTTTTCTTCCGACAAAATTAACGAGTAACTAGCACAATTAAAGAAGCAAAAAAAACCCGTTTCGTATGAGGGAGACACAAACCACGCGTTTTTTGTGCAAACAGGGTTGTATTTCTTAGTTACAAAACAGGGTTGTAAAAATTCGTCTTAAAATGAAGTTGAAAACCGTTAGTTTAAAGAAATTTTCAAATAAATTATTACATAAATAATTTATAATTAATGCCACATAGGCCATAAAGCATATAACAAAGTAATAGTAAAAGGGAAGTGTTTTCGAGTTTAGGATTATTGGTATTATTGTTATTAGTGAAAGTGGTGAAGTGAGTGGACAGTAGAAAAAAAAAAACAGAAAAGAATTTTTGAAAAAAAAAAATGACACAGTGTTTTGTGATTCGGTATTTTAAACCCGATTTTATTATTATATATCATATATAATATGATATATATATATATCATATTATCAGTCCAATTCATAATGAGATAAAATGTGCTTATAAGAGCCTTATGAGCAAAATCTCTTAATTTTGTATTCATAAACAAGAAAAAGTGCCATAACGCTCTCATAAGAGCCTGGTTAGCCAAACGTTGCTGTATCGTAATTTAACGTCCCCTAACGTAGAAACGTAAATGCACTTATAGAACATTTAAAAACGTGTCATATGTTTTGGAGATAAACAACAACAAAACAAAACAGAAAATATATTGTGAAATAGTAATTTGTTTATAGTGTACTTAATAGTGTTTTTTTTTTCAAATAATTAAAAGACAAATAAATAAATATGGATGCGGATTTGTGTGTTGGGCTACAGTTTTTTAATTTACTAAAAATTTCTTAAATTTCTTTCCTATTAATATTTTTGCTTTTCTTTGTAATACTCATGCTGAAAATGCGTATAATAAATGTAGGGTTGCCATATATTGAATCGAAAAAAGTACATTGAGGGAAAAAAACGTACATTTTAGTAAAAGAGTACATTGGATTTTTATTGAAAAACTTTTTTTAAAATTCATTAGGAAAAATAAAATGGCAAATAATAATACAAATAATAAGATCAAAACCATTGTTTACAACAAAGTAATAGCCCAAAATTATTCGGATTTTTATTTTTAAATTCTAGTCTATATTATTCAACTTTACAAATGTAAAATAATTTGGTATAAATTTAAAAATAAATTTTATGCCCGTATTCATAAAAAGTATTTTAGTTTTATTGAGGATTTATTTAACAAGTATTGCATAGAAATACATACATACATACATAACTGGCCTTTACAACCCTGTGTCAGGATTACGGCCTAGCTTCTCGCAGCACTCATGTTGTGTGTGTCAATTTTTATCCATGAGTACCGGGACCTACAGTTTAATGTCGACTTCGAACGACAGACTTGAGAAGCTTGTTCATGGCAATTAGTTACTCTCAGAGCTTTTGCCAGAAGACTGCTGAGAGGTAGTCGCCGAAAGAAATATTTTTTTCATATTTCTTTTTTTGAAGATGTCAGAGCCTGGAGTCGAACCCAGGGCCCATGTCTTGCATAGAAATATTTATTGTATATTTTATATGCATTCATGTATTTGTAAAAACTTTTACAAATACGTACTTACTAGTTTTTTTGAACTTGGTTTACAATGCCATTTTTGCCAATGTAAGAAAATTGTAAAACACACTTGGCATAAGTGTGTTAAAATTAGTTTCAAATTTCAATTCACATTCCAAACTTTCTATTAAAAGTTTGTTTGTTCATTTCCTTCTTCCAAAAGGGCAAAACTCGAACTGAATGTTATTTCAGACGCGGCACTTGAATGCGGTATAGCCAATATAAACAATTTATCTGTAGAAAATAGAAATTCTCTACGTTTTTACGGAACATTTGCAAACAGCTGGTTTATTTAGGCTTGCCAAACGTCCTTTTTTAAGCTGTAAGGGTAATTTTTTTTTGTTCAATGTACTTATTTCTGCATAACACCCAAAAAAGTACGCGAATGTACTTTTTTAATCTTTTGTATTTCTTTTTTGTTCTGAACACTTGAAACTAACATAAATAATATTAAAGAACATTCGCCAACAAAGTACTATTATTTTGAAAAGGTCTGTGTTTTCAGTCTCAATTCAAAAATTTCATTTCGTAATTCTACAGAAGTTATTGAATAATTTTTTGTCAATAACATTGACATGGATCTACTGTTTGATGAATTTATTTATTTTAGAATTGGGGTTATTGCAATAGATTTAATTTTCCACTAAACTTAGTGGTAGTGGAAAAAATAGTGCACTTAATGAACTAAATTTCCACTAGCACTAATATGGTTTAATTTAGTGGTTAATTATTTCCATCTGCATTTAGTGGATGCTGCAATATCGTTTAGGACAGTTTAGACGATAATACTTTATGTACGTAAAATCATAGAAAAAATATTATGACATTCCATCCGTATTTTAAAAATGAGAGTAGAAATTCTACGGCGGATTTTATTACGTTTACACGGCTGGTAAAATACCAAAACAAAGTAAAATGAAAACATAAAATGCACATATACGTCCACACAAAATTTGCATACATTGTGAACACATTTAACATAAACAAAAAATAAAATAAAAGTGCATCTCTGATCCAACGAAATGTGATTGTTTTTTTAAAAATTGAAAAAAAAAAAAACAAAGCGAGCCTTATTACTGTCAAATTTTCATCCGTATTTGCTCTCAATGTCGTACGTTCTCATTACATATAAAGTTAACAAGATACTATTGTATTCATTCTCTTCTACACAATAATTTGACATGTATTACCGTCTAAACCCGCCTTTAGGGGTAGTGCAAACGGTAATGCATTATAAATTCAATACAATAAACCCAACTCTGATTTATTTAAAATCATTTACTTAAAAATTATTAAAAGAAAATGAATAGAATTGTTAAATAGTAGATTGTTTCAAAATTTTGAAAAGAATTTGTATGTTTATATTGGCTATACCGCATTCAAATGCGGCGTCTGAAATAACATTCAGTTCGAGTTTTGCCCTTTTGGAAGAAGGAAATGAACAAACAAACTTTTAATAGAAAGTTTGGAATGTGAATTGATATTTGAAACTAATTTTAACACACTTCTGCCAAGTTTTACAATTTTTTAAAAACTAACATTGGTAAAAATAGCATTGTAAACCAAGTTCAAAAAAACTTGTAAGTATATATTTGTAAAAGTTTTTACAAATACATGAATGTATATAAAATATACAATAATTATAAAAAGAAAATAATAAATATTAATGCCCGTATTCATAAAAAATATGTTAGGTTTATTGAGGGTTTATTTGACATACATATATCTATGCAATACTTGTCAAAAAACCTAAAATACTTTTTATGAATACGGGCATACAATTTATTTTTAAATGTATACCAAATTATTTCACATTTGAAAAGTAGAATAGTATAGACTAAAATTTAAAAATAAAAATCCGAATAATTTTGAGCTATTACTTTGTCGTAAACAATGGTTACGATCATATTTTTTGTATTATTATTTGCTAGTTTATTTTTCCTAATGAATTTTAAAAAAGTTTTTAATAAAAATCCAATGTATTTTTTTACTAAAATGTAAGTTTTTTTTCCCTCAATGTACTTTTTTCAATTCAACACTTGGCAACCCTACATTTATTATACACATTTTCAGCATGAGTATTGCAAAGAAAAGTAAAAATATTAATAGGAAAGAAATTTAAGAAATTTTTAGTAAATTAAAATCCGCATCCATATTTATTTATTTGTCTTTTAATTATTTGAAAAAAAAAACACTATTAAGTACACTATAAACAAATTACTATTTCACAATATATTTTCTGTTTTGTTGTTGTTTATCTCCAAAACATATGACACGTTTTTAAATGTTCTATAAGTGCACTTACGTTTCTACGTTAGGGGACGTTACATTACGATACAGCAACGTTTGGCTAACCAGGCCTTGATACGTGCCGTTACGTTACATTTTTTATTCGGTAAGCGCTGCCATTACTTTGCATGTAAAATAAACAGAGTAGGAAAATAAACAAAACTGAACGTTTGATCTCATTTTGTTGTATTCTTTACAATAAGTAAAACAAAAATAAAACAGAAACAGTGAGAAAGATTGTCCCATTTAATTTTGTATATTCTTTTTGTTTTGAGTACTACAAATACACTAACTCAAATGTGCGTAGGTACAACAAAAAATGAATGAGAAGAAAAAGGATAGAAGAGTAAAAGAGAAGAAGAAGAGAAAAAAAAAACAACAATAAACAAAGCAAGCACAAGAGCGAAAAGCTAATTGTTTCATTTGCGCTCTTTCTCGTTTAGAAAGTATTTGTGTTTGTTTTGCTCATGTACAATACTATTAAAAAAATTTTTAAAAGTGTATGACTTTGTTGAAACTTTTGCGAAATGTTTTGTTTGTTTGCCCACTCTGAAAATAAATGATCAGCTGACTCGTCAACGTTAAGATACGCTACGTTACGTTTGGCTAATTCTACCTTAATTCTACCTTCACTGTGAATCTAAACTGCGGCCCACTAATTGTCACTTTATCGTTCGCGTTACCAACGTAATGCTATAAACACAACAAAGGCTACCGACCATCGACTACAAGCTGTCAAAAATAGAATACATGTGTGCATATGAGAATAATTATTTTAACGGCAACACGACTACCGAACACACGACTACTTTTGTAGCCCGTAGCCAACTTAGGCTAATTTCTATTTTTCTTGGCGACAATAAGCAGTTTAGTGATGCCAATACAATAAGATGCATGAAAAAGGTGTTTAAAAAAACGCAATACATGAAATATGTACATAAAAAATGCGAAAAAAATTCAAGTTGCACCACTGAAAAAAAACAATCATTTGTTTACATTTTTTGTTTAGTTTTCATTTATATACTTATTTTATTTATTTACATCAGTTTTTATTTCATTTTTAATTTATTATGTAATTGCCTTTTTAGTTTCTTAAATTTTTATAAGTTTTCTTCAGACATTTGTTGTTTTTTATTTCGTCACAATTTCACTTGCAAAAAATATATTTTGTTTAGGTTATGTTCAACGTGTCAAAACATATGTTTATTTTGTAGCTGTAGTCGTTATTATAATTAAGTAGCTGGCTACTTGGCTACTTTTGTAGCCAGCGATTTTTGTAGTCGTGTGTTCGGTGTTCGATAGCCTTTGTTGTGTTTATAGCATAATGCAAATAAACAACAAAGCTGCCATATCAACATATCAAAAAATAATCGCGAATATACACGAAAAAAGCGCTGAAATGCTTAAATTGTACAGTAAAAAATGCAACCGTGTGCTAGTTTAACTTGACAGAAATGTAGTAAACAAACTTATTCCGATTTTGTTTATTTATGTATATGTGTGTAAAAAAATTTTGTGTTACCAATCGCATTTATTTTTGGCGACACAGAAATTAGTGTGCCGCAAATCAGCTGTTTGTCGCTTAAAACTACACGATTCGATATCGTGGGCCTGGCTGTAAATTTCTAAATGGCCAAAAAATTGTTTTTACTTTGTATTACATATCCCATCTCTTTCCTTTACAGGCTCTGTCATCAGTGCCTTTAGAAATTACGAATGTAAAACTCTCTTTCTCTTTCTCTCCAGTTTACAATTCCATTTTACCAAATTTTGATATACAAAAATGTAAACAGAATAGTGATGCACAAACCAAAAAGAGAATGGTAGTATTCGATTACTTTATACATGAATTAAGAAAATGGGCTTTAAAGGATATTTTTATTTTTTTTTATTTTTTCAGTTTATTTTAGTTATTTTTTAACAGCAGTAAATATTACTTCAATCACATCTATTTTATGTATCATTGTGTTACTATTACATTATTTTTATGACTATTATGGATAAAACCTAAATTAAGGAGTTATTGGGTGGTATTCTTGATTCCGTTCCGTGGCTGCGGAAAGCCATATTTTGCGCGGAAGTAAAATTTGCTATTATTCATTCCGTTGTTTCCATATCGTTCCGTTGCTGCGGTATCATATCGTTACTGCGGTATTGCCTTATTATTGATTCCGCAGTATAGATAATTTTCTTCATTTTGCTTACGCACAAATTTTTTAACGGAAAGCTCACGGAAAGAGATTAAAGAAAAATAAAAAAGGTACAAATTAAAATTTGAGTGCTTTAAATTTTAATTTTTAACATATTTACATTTGTTTCTAATAAAATAAAAAGTAAAATTTAATAATTGTTATTTTAATTTATTTAATTCGATTATTTGAACATGAAAATGAAAAATGTAAGCCAAAATATTAAATTTTGCAAAAAAAAATTTAAGTAAAATTTATTGTGTTATGTAAAGTTAGAGACTAATGTTTGAATACACCCAAGTACACTGCACGTTCCGTGAAAGAGTGGTTGCCCTATTATGCTCCATAACCCTACCCAATATCCAGACTTAAACCCAATTGAACATGTTTGGAGTTTAATGAAGTGCAAATTAACATCAACCTCAATAACTGGCAAAGAGTCGCTTAAAGAAGCTCTTAAAAAAATCTGGTCGGAAATATCGCCTTCTGAAACAGAAAGCTTGGTGCTTTCTATGCCACGTTGCTTGCAGACAGTTACAGATAGCCATGGCGGTCCAACAAAGTATTGAATTATTTCCTTTTTAATTGTTTTAAAAAAATTATTAACGGTCCAAGGTGTATTTAAACTTTTGTCCAGTGAATTTTATAGTATTTATAGGAATTACCGTTACGTTCGTAATGAAGTCTATATCTTTTGTTATTTATGAAACTAAATAAAACTACATACTTTAAGTTTTTCTGAAACGTTTACTTTTGTTTAAACATACCATTTTTGGGGTGTATTTAAACTTTAAGGCCCAACCATAATGTACTTTCGAAAACGTATGCTAATGTCAAAAATCAACGAAACGTGTGTCAAAAATCTAAGGAAACTTTCGAGTGGCTATAATGTACTTTTTGAACTTAAGTGCAAGCTGTTCTTAGTTGCAAACATTAGTACTTATGTAAAACTTGATTTGTCTCTATATTTCATAAATATACAGATTTTTATCACAAAATGTTGTTTAATATCTACAACGGTTAAATATTTTTTCGAAAACACGTCAGTTATATTTATTTTTGTTCATTAAAAAAAAAATAAATCATAAATAAAAAATAGTACTAAAAAATGCAATCGTGCGTTCATTCCAAATGTAAACACAAGCACATTTGTTTACATTTTGTTATTAATGTGCTACAAAATGAACAGAAAAGAAAAATATTTAAATGGTTGAAAATGAATACGATACACATTTGCCACAGAGAAATCGTATTTTTTTATATTTTCAATAAAATTTTCAATAAAGTTATCCTCGGTTTTCATTGCACACTGCCGTCTTTTGTTTATTATTGTTTACACAAACCCAAAAACAGCTGTTTGCGTACGTTTGGTGCGATCGGCTTCGCTCCAAACGTAAACAAATGAAATTGAACGAAACTCAACGAAACGTTTGTTATGTACATTATGGTTATACACATTTAATTGCATGCATGCGCATAGTTGTTTAAGCTAGCCTAAGCACATTATGGTTGGGTCTTTAGTATATATAATCGAAATACAGATTTTTTTAGAAATAAAATAGAAAATATACAAACAAAAAGTAGTTGGAAGAAATGATAAATACGTAATATGAAATCTAAGAAAGATATTGCATGCGGTTTAAGCCAACGACCGTGAATAAAAGATGACGGGGTTTGGAAAAAATTTAAATAGTATTAACAGCCAAGCCCATTTAATCTAACAGCCAGGCCCACGATATCGAAAGAAAACTTAAGCGAAAGAAACTCAGTCACTCACTGTGAATCTAAACTGCGGCCCACTAATTGCCACTTTATCGTTCGCTTTACGTTACCAACGAAATGCAAATAAACAACAAAGCTCCCATATCAACATATCAAAAAATAATCGCGAATATACACGAAAAAAGCGCTGAAATGCTTAAATTGTACAGTAAAAAATGCAACCGTGTGCTAGTTTAACTTGACAGAAATGTAGTAAACAAACTTATTCCGATTTTGTTTTTGTGGCGACACAAAAATTAGTGTGCCGCAAATCAGCTGTTTGTCGCTTAAAACTACACGATTCGATATCGTGGGCCTGGCTGTAAGAAAAAATATGCTTCATTAATCTTTGATTTTTTTTTTGTATTATACTGAAGGTATGGACTGATTATAAAATCAGAGTAAAAAAGAAGCTGTCAAAGAATATACAGCTTTTGACTGGAACAGGCTGTGATCCATATAAAAAAATTACTTTTACAAAATTTTAGGAAGAAGTAAGCGCCTTCCTGAAGATTAATATTGCGGTTCATGGTATACAAAATGTAAGCAGTTATGGTGTTTTCAAGAAGAGCATGCCGACTGAAAATATTGCAACTGAAGAAATTGAAACGGCGGAAGAAAATGCTTTTAATATTTGTTATATTTTATATATGGGCAATTTCAAAAATTTTCGACATTTTGATATTTTTTTTTTCGAAATTTTTTTTTGGATGACACGAATGACGCTTTGGTCACGTGAAGGGTGATATTTTAGCATACCAAAACAGTTCGCGTTAATCATTTATTGCAAACGGCGCGAAAGTTATGGAGGTTTTAAGTTAAAATCTCTTTAAAAAAAATTTAAAGTTAAATTTATTGGTTTATTTTAATAAATGTTGTATGGATGCATGAAACTCATTCCAAATTCATCAGTGCAGTCAAAATTCATCAATGCACTGATAAAATACATAAAAAATATCAATTATAATTAAAATTCCTTAACATTAAAAAACGCGAATTTTTGCAAAAATATGAATGTTTCACCGATTGTCATAATATGTGTTTATATAACGCATAATAAATAGAACAATGAAACGCACGCCACTATGCGCAGATGTTCCAACGAATCAATAGGCTTTGATACCCTACCATCGCTCATAAGCACCTTCGCCCTTTCCTGTCGAGATCCTCCAAAATAGACTTTAAGGCACCGGCCCATACATGAGGGTTGTATTCCATCCTAGGTCTGATAAAGGCCTTGTAAATATTGAGAAGGTCAGACGGAGTGAAGTATTTCTTTCATCGTTTTAAAAAACCGAGACTCTTGAATGCGTCTTTCGACAACCGAAATCACTCGATCATAATGGACATTACAATTACTTCTCATGCCCAGAACGTCAAGAGCGTCCGCGTCCTTGATGTTTACATTACCCAACCAAAACATTGGGTCTTTCTAGCATTAAATTCGAACCTGTTTGCTCAACCCCACTCGGAGATTATTTCCAGTTCATTTGTTAATGTATTATTCATATTTTGCCTTCTCACCTCGATCTCCAAGAGGCTCGGCCTACGATTAAGTGAATATGAATGACAAATATTGGTGTCGTCTGCCAAGGAATAGATAGCATTGGAGGTTGAAAGGAGAATATCAATTAGGAATAGTGTAGGAGACAGAGCAAAGCCTTGCAGTACTCCCGAATTTAACCTGAATTCGTCTATAACAACTCTAAAAGGGGATTTAGGCGGTAATACAAGTCGATTTTTTTACATTTACACCATTGGTAAAAGATCAAAACAAAATAAAATGAAAACATGAAATGCGCATACACGCGAACACAAAATTTATATCTACATATATATGTATTTATATCATAAATAAAAAATAACATAAAAATTCATCCCTGATTTAATGATATGTGATGATTTGAAAAATTTAAAAAACGATGGGAGCCCTACGACTGTTCAATTTTTATCCTTAATTTCTCTCTATGTCATATGGTTTTTCATTATAAATGTATATTAAGTTTAGACAATACCATCCGTGCCCTTCCACATAAAAAAATTGTAATTAAGTAAATAGTCGGAAAGAGATTAAGGCCGATTATTACAACTTGCCTTTAATTAAAGGCAGGATGGTATCGGATAAAATGCTTTGGTTATTACAACTAAACTTTAACCTAACAGCGACCGATAAAGTTATTGGGAAGATTGCCATACATTTAATTTGAGGTTTTAACTATTGCGCCTACTAAGTACTTACGACTACAAAAATCGCTGGCTACGAAAGTAGCCAAGTAGCCAGCTACTTAATTATAATAACGACTACAGCTACAAAATAAACATCTGTTTTGACACGTTGAACATAACCTAATCAAAATATAACAAATTTATTTTTTGTAAGTGAAATTGTGAGGAAACAAAAAACAACAAAACTTATAAAAATTTACGAAAACTAAAAAGGTAATTAAATAATAAATTAAAAATGAAATAAAAAATGATGTAAATAAATAAAATAAGTATATAAATGAAAACTAAACAAAAAATGTAAACAAATGATTATTTTTTTTAGTGGTGCAAGTTAAATTTTTTCGCATTTTTTATGTTTATATTTCATGTATTGCGCTTTTTAAACACCTTTTTCATGCATCTTATTGTATTGGCAGCACTAAACTGTTTATTGTCGCCAAGAAAAATAGAAATTAGCCTAAGTTGGCTACGGTAGTCGTGTTGGCACTAAAATAATTAATTTCATATGCACACATGTATTCTATTTTTGACGGCTTGTAGTCGATGGTCGGTAGCCTTTGTTGTGTTTAGTTTGGTAAAGAGTATCAAATATATATGGTGGTTTTTTAGCTATTAATTTTTTGGCAACACTGGTTTAAACAGCTGACGTACGTTTCGTGTCTTGTTTCACTGTCAAACATCTTCAGTTTGGTCTATAATTTAACCATGAATCGTCTTAAAAACGAACAACGCTTGGAAATTATTGAATTTTATTATCAAAATACGTGTTCTTTTAAGAAAGTTCATAGCGCGCTTCTTCCATTTTATGGTCAGTTTAATCGACCCACTGAAGCGGCTATTCGGGCTATTGTGACTAAATTTCGAACCAAATTTACATTGTTGGACTTTAAACCACCAACACGCTTACGTAGAGTGCGAAATGAAGAAAATATCGCAGCTGTATCGGCCAGTGTTAATGATGACCATCAATTCTCGATTCGTCGCCGTTCGCAGCAATTAGGCCTCTGTTACTCAACGACATGGAAAATTTTGCGAAAGGATTTAGGTGTTAAGCCTTTCAAAATACAGCTGGTGCAAGAATTGAAGCTGAACGACCTACCGAAACGTAGAATTTTTGATGAATGGGCTCTTGGAAAGTTGGTCGCAGATCCACTTTATCGATAAATTGTGTTCAGCGGCGAAGCTCATTTTTGCTCAATGGGTACATAAATAAGCAGAATTGTCTATTTTATAAAACTTATTAAAAAAAATTCGTTATTTCTCGTTAGTCCTTCAAATTATTATTAAACAATTAATTTATGCATTACAAATCATAAATTCTAATACTTATTACGGGGGGATCATGATCTGTGTTAAGGGACTCAACATTATACATTCCTGGTATTACCTTCTCGATTCTTATTGATTACCATTTTCCGCTGGGTAGGTCTGTTTGTTTACTCTATATTGGGCACCCGCGGCATCCCAATTTTACCTAAAAGCGTTCTATGCGAATGGGTAAAATATTTGGTTTTTTGCGTTCCCGTACTTTTACGTAAATTTGTCTTTTATTGAGAGAAATTATTGTTTACTCTCCATTTACCGAACTTAACCCAAGAAGTAAAGAAAGAGACCTACATAAAAATAAAAAGGAGTTAAATAAATTAACTTGTATTGCTTTCCATTAGTTTTTCTTATTGAAAACCACGTTGCTCTTGAGTTTCACAGTTTTCAAGGGCATATTCCTGCAAATGTGTAGTGGTTAGAGTGTTCGCACAAGAACTCAAAGGACCCAGGTTCAAATTCCAGAAGAGGTGAAAAATGAATAAGTTAGTTTGCGGTTTTTTCAAAATTAAAATTTAAAAATAAGAGGTTCCCCCCTCCAAGAAGACCATCTACAAAGAAACCGCTCCCCGACATTCCACTCTATTCCACCTTAACCAGTGTCAACGTAAACCGAATGATCAGGAAAAAAAGCGCCACCTATTAGGAAGTAGCAGATAACAGCTAAACCTACTTAGCGAAGGCACACTCACCACACAATCAACATGCAACGATGAGGCAATTGCTGTTGATCATTCAAGGGTGAAGGTATAACACTGGCCTTGGAATGATCAATTCTCAGCAATTTGTCTCATTCCTAAGGCGCTTAACAATAATATAATAATTAATAATAATATATGTACTGTCCTTTCCAAAATTCCAATACAATGCACAGCATTCAGTAGGGGTTTATCCCTGAGTATTGGTCTCATGTATAGTTAACTCAAAAAGTAAGTACTCATCCATGCATTTTTTTTATCTGTTCATAACTTATTACAGAAGTACTTATAATAAATATACTCGTCTTAATGCATTTAATACTTATGTTCCTTTATTAAAAACCCTAAGTCGGAAATTTTAAATGGTTTTTACCCACGAAATTAAAACACAAAAAAAAAAAAATAGCTGCCAATTTTTTGGTACAAAAAGTAAGTAGTGGTTTTATATTTACTAGTTGAGTATTTATTTATTACTTAAGACAACCTTACACTACATGTTTTTTACATTGTTAATGTCAACTTTTACATGAGTAAATAGTTACATGTCTTGTGTGACTTCTAAAACATTGCTTGTATAAAGGACACAAGGAAAGTCTTATGACAAAATTTCAATTAGGACATGTTCTAATTTCGTATGTGCACACATATGATATTAAATTTCTATGCCTGCACATACATTAGTCGGCGATGAATTATGTGTAAAATAGTTTTTTTTTATAAATTTTGAGCCTAAAATTTTATTATTTATTTACATATGTAATTGTACATATACGTTTGTGAGTAAAAATTAAAAACCTTATGTAAATTTATAAATTTTGACAGACACAAAAAAAACTTACTTACTTATTTAGATGGCCATAACAACCCATTAACGGGTTTCGAACTGCCTTAACACTAGTCTCCAGGAGTCTCTGCTAATCGAGCGTCTTCTTCAGTTGACTGCTTTAAAGTAGTGATGTCCACTACTACAGTAACACACTTGCGCTTGTGTATGACGCAGAGTAAAAACTCTTCTTACTTCTACCAAAAATGGGAATGCTTTAATTTCTTTCTGTTAATCACTTGTTGCGACCACACTACGCAGACAAAATGTTTATAGAGGAACATCAAAGCGAGTTCTTTTTTATAGAAAATAATAATGGTAATGCACAATGTGTTATACTATGTAACTGTGTTTTGAGTTTATCAAAATATTATTTCATAAAACTTCTCTATCTTACATGAATGCAAAGTACTTAAGTGAAGAGATCGTATGCTCAAAATGTATGAACTTCAAGCAAGTTTTTTCTTGAAATTTACGATTTATGAAATTAGTACTAATAACGTTAATGATATTTATAACATTAGTAATGATACCAGTACTATTAGTAATATTATCAATAATAATGATAGTATTACTAATATGTGCAATGTTAGTGATACCAGCTTTGATAAGTCTATGTCCACACTTGGCGATTCGAGTCGGGCAATTCTTCACCAATTCTCTTTTAAACTTGTCTTTGTGTCCACACTCGACGAGTTTAGTTGCCCAACTTTTTGTTGTTGTTCAGCAACTTTTGTGTTTTCTTTTGCTTGCTTTTTCTTACAATTTGACATTTATGCTGTGTTGCCACAGAAAATACTTACAAATTACACAAAATTTTATAGATTGTCCAAAATATATTCATACCTTAAATACAATGCTTTTTATTTTTGTAATTATTTTTATATGAGAATAAATATTTGTGTATTTATAAATTTCCCTATAGAAGACAAAGCCTTAAAATTATTACTAGAGCAATTTGAACAGCCCAAACAATATTAAAGTATTTATAGCTGAATACTAGTGCTAATGAAGACTAGGTACTTGAAGTAGTTCGGGAGCACCGCTTAAATTTTGAAGAAGTTTTTATAATGTCTTATGATAAGACATAATTTATCTTAAAATTAAGGAATGTTAGATATAAAATAAGCTGCAAATAATGAAAATCGGTTGATATAAACAAAATATTTTCTTTCAATGTAATATCGTTATGCTTCACAATTAAATTTTCTACTAATGAAAAATAAAAATATTTCTCTTCCCTTGTCTCTTAACAGCTAGATTTTGTATTCACGTATTATGTGTCGATTAAACATTCAGCAATTTAACGATCATATACAAAATAACAAAGTGAATTTGCTGACCTTATTCACCATTTGAATTAAAATCTATTTTAATTTTTTTGCATACATTTACATTTCATTATGATTCGTAATATTTTAAAAAGCATGTTGTCCCCACTGAAAGGCAATTAACTTATAGTTTAATAATTTCCAAAAATGTTTGCTTTAGCTCACCAGTGGACATATTTTAAAATTGGTATAAATTTTGAAAAAGTCACCTTGAAAATATTTAAATGTTTTACTATTAATGCTTAAAGAATTTTTTTTATTACTATTTATTCCTTTATATTATTTGCATATCAAATTAAGATTGCCTCAGCATCACTTAGTCTTTATTGGGACAAGCTGGTATTTGAATTACACATGTACAATATATAATTGGGGTATTCCAACGGGGTCCTATCAAGTCATATTGTCATAATATCATACAATTTTAAAATAGTTTAAAAAATTTGTTGTTGGTCTTTGAATAAAAAAGTCATAAAACAATAAGACTTTTCAACCTATATTTACCATTTTGTCATAAATTGAAAAATAAAAAATAATAAAAAAACAAAATTAAATATAATATATTAAACCATGACGGGTTGTTTACAGCAATCATAGTTTTTCGTTTTATTGTTTTTTGATATATGACTTTAAAATGTCCATTTGAATCCCCAAATATTTTAAGATATTCATCCAAAGGTTTAATTCTATATACATACATACATAACTGGCCTTTACAACCCTGTGTCAGGATTACGGCCTAGCTTCTCGCAGCTCTCATGTTGTGTGTGTCAATTTTTATCCATGAGTACCGGGACCTACAGTTTAATGTCGACTCCGAACGACAGACTTGAGAAGCTTGTTCATGGCAATTAATTACTCTCAGAGCTTTTGCCAGAAGACTGCTGAGAGGTAGTCGCCGAAAGAAATATTTTTTCATATATCTTTTTTTTTTTGAAGATGTCGGAGCCTGGAGTCGAACCCAGGGTCTTAGTCTTAGTAAGCCAACACACTAACCACTAGACCACGGCGACTATTCTATATATGTATGTATATAATTTACAAAGAAAGAAAAGAAATAAAAGTAAAAAAATAGTAATATATACACACAAAATTTAATTATTAATTTATAGGATATTGTATACGATTGCTGTAAATCATATGAGAAGAGTTTCTAAGTCGTGAAGCAAATATTCCTTTATTCTTTTCGTGAAAATTTAAATTCTTGGTATATATTTAATATCTTGGGGGCGATTATTAAATTCCATACTATCCGTATATTCAATGCGTTGCTTCGTAGTTTCTAACCGACATCTTGCTATCATAAGATTGACATTGTTTCTGGTATTGAATAATATTTGATTTTTATGAAATTGTATGGTGACCAATATTAGGGGTTGACTTAAAAACATGAAGAATTGAATTAAATTATTATAAATAATTTAATTGAAATAATGGTGAGACAAAATAAAAAAAAAATGTATGGTCTAAAAATATTTAAAGAAAAAGTGTTCTCTTCCATTTGTGTAATTACACATAAACTGGCAACGCTGCAATTTGCAACACAAGAAAAACCAACGCTGCGATTGTATGAAAAAGACGCGTACACTAAAAAGCGAAAAAAAATATGAAAGGAAATGTCAAATAATCAACTACAAAGACAAAAAACGAATGACGGAATATAAAGAATCGCCGAGAACGGGCAAGTATTTTTCTTCTTTTATTCCCCTCACCGTAATCGTCTACAAACTACAAAAGTTGCCGACTCGCCTCGCCAAGTGTGGACATAGACTAAACGATACAAAAAATATGCACTATCCAACCCTGTCCAAAACTCTCTTTCCCTATAACGCATGATCATAGCTGCCAGATAAATTGACTATGAAATCGTCAAACATCGACAAAAAAATCGCCAAAATCGTCAAATTAATTCCTTAAAATCGTCAAAAAATCGTCAACAAAGTATAAATAAGAAAATATCACCTTTAAAAAAACTTTAGTTTTTATTTGAGTAAAAATGAAAAATAGAATTGACAGTAGAAATGTACATATAAGTTCACGCTGTAAACATTTAAAACACCAAAAAAATATATTTTCCACATTGTAGAAACTAAACAACAAAATAACACACGCAATAAACAAAATGCTGACAACATGTCTACAATACCGGTGCATTAATTACACGCGCTGTTACTAAATTGCTGACAACAGAATCACCTGTGTTGCAACGTGACTGGATCAAGTCACCGAGGTTTAGTTATAAGAAAATTAAAATTGTAAAGGGAGTTCTTAAGTAATAATAATGCAATAAAGTTGGCTCTTTAGCCAAAAAAATATTTTTTTTAAGAAAAATAAATAAATAATTTATTAACTTAAGTATATAAAATTTCAAAACCTAAATTAATAAAAAAACATCAAAAATATATTATATTTATTATACACATGTATTCCTATTACACATTTTAGTCAGTTTAGGTACAATTTTAAATTATTTTAATTACAATTTTAACTTAATTATTCTCAATTCCTTATATTAGAATGGTTTTTTGTAAAAGTAAAAGCCTCCAAAGACTACTTTTGTTTTTTTAGATTTATTTGTCTAAATATTCGTTTTCCGTTTGCAAAATAATGTAGTAAATCTAATTTTTTTTCAGAATAAATTTAGATAGAGTTAGGTAAAAAGAGTAGAGTTTCTCATTTTCATTTCTGATCTTTTTTTTTAATCTAACAGTTTAGGTTATTTTGAGCGAAATTATTCTCTAAATTGAATAACTTTTCTTGTCTTAATTCAGATTTTAGCTCTTGCCTTTCACATTCTTCAATAAAATGGTTAAATTCATTCATAAAACAAACGATTTTTTTTAAGTACTTAAAGCTTAATATTCGTTTTTAAAATCAAATCTTATTTAACCATACTATTCTAAAAAAATTTGTGAAACAAATAATAATATATACCTTGTTTTTCTATTTCCTCAAAAAATATATTTACTTCGAAGTTTAAAAATCTGTTTATCTTTATAATCTACCAAATCAAAATGTTTGATCTTGGCTCTATTTCTAATAATAATATCTTTCAAAATTAAATGCATAAATTAACGTTCGCGGACGCAAAAAATTTTAGGGAGCTGCAAAAATATACAGGCAATTATTTTTGAAACTAGTTGTAATATCCGAAATCTAATTAGACATATATTATAAGAGTAATCAGAACATCGTATTTTAACCGTTATATACATATATATATACGAAAGTATCTAATGAACCAATTGGTCATTATTTTGAATGTGTATTAATTACAAAAACTTAAGATTGTATAAAATTAAATGAATAAAAATTGGCTTTAAAATTTGAATGCTATAGCATTCACGTCATTTTGCATCAGTATGAAAATGAATGCTATAACATTCACGTCCGCGAACGTGTTAAATTGGTGGATGAAAGTAGTTGCCAATTTTGGAAATATAATAATCACCCTTATTCTATTTGGCATCGGCAATAACAATAGCAGTTTTAAGGCAATAGCAATGTTAAACAACGGCAAAATCAATTTAATGTTATTTTGGTATTCTATAAGAGTATTATGACGACGTTGCACACTGGTTCAAGAGCGGCATTAATTCATTTTTTTCATGCCTTCTGATCTACCTGATTTTTTTACAGTTTATAATAGACAATCTAGTTATCATGTACCAAAAATTTTAGGCTTATATCTTTATTACTTTTTTCTCCAGAGACATTCAAAGTTGACCTAAGTGACTTCGTTTGAAATGACCGTATTATATACACTACCTTCTATCGCTTCATGCTTTTCATACAATTGGAAGTTTTTTATGATATATATGCAAATACAAAAAATGTTCAAATTAAAAAAAATTTTTTTTTACTACAAAAAATTATTCAAAAATATATATTTTCTTCAAATTTTATGGATTGCATCTTCGGAGCTCCAACGAGCTCCAGCCAGATACTGATATCAAATTAAAGCCTGAATTCTCAGCTAATTATTTATTGAAAATTCAGCTGCCCGTTTTTGCCCCTAAGCAATTCCGATTTAAAAAACTTAAATTAGTTAGGAAAAATTTCCTTCACAATCATGTAATTGCAGTAGACGTTTGTATTAAAATCTGTTGCATACTCTTAGGATTGCACTTCTCTGCAATAGATTTTATTACAACTTGTCTGCAGTTTTCCCGGCCATTTTAAAAAAATTCATAAGTTTGTTTAACGATCTGTAAAAACTTGTGGATTTTTTTGGGCAAATTCAGAGAATAGGCTTTTAGGGTTCATTCGGTTCCAGTAATATAGCCGGACCTATCTTTTATTTAAAAGAAAAACTGTCAATTTTGAGGCTTGGAAGGCAATTTTAATTCGGTCATATCTCCTACACCTCATACGCAATCTAAACAATTTTTTCTACGAATTATAAAGGAAGTGCTCTATTTAAATAAAAACTGCATTGAAATGTTATCAATTAAAATATCTGACATATACAAGCTACTGAACTGTGAGAAAATTTTCCTCAGTTTTCGTTTTACAATATTAAAGTGACTTCAATAGACTTTTTCTAAGACAAAATATTTGTTTTTAATCAAATAAATTATGAATTTCTCTCAGTGAAACACTCTTCTTTGGAACGGAATTATTTGAATTAAAAACAATAGTTTTAAAAAGTCGAATTTTAGTCACCAAAATACCGCCTACACAGAGTTCAAGACGGTGCGATGCGTCTTTTATTTTTTCTAAGTAGTATATGTACTAAATTTTAATACTTTTGCTTTTATACGAATGGTTTTATGTGAAAATATCCATTTTGATTGTATGGGCGGTGGGCGATGGGTGTGGCTGATTTTTATGAAACGATTTTATTTTCTTAATTTAGTCATATAATATAATATAATATAATATAATATAATATAATATAATATAATATAATATAATATAATATAATATAATATAATATAATATAATATAATATAATATAATATAATATAATATAATATAATATAATATAATATAATATAATATAATATAATATAATATAATATAATATAATATAATATAATATAATATAATATAATATAATATAATATAATATAATATAATATAATATAATATAATATAATATAATATAATATAATATAATATAATATAATATAATATAATATAATATAATATAATATAATATAATATAATATAATATAATATAATATAATATAATATAATATAATATAATATAATATAATATAATATAATATAATATAATATAATATAATATAATATAATATAATATAATATAATATAATATAATATAATATAATATAATATAATATAATATAATATAATATAATATAATATAATATAATATAATATAATATAATATAATATAATATAATATAATATAATATAATATAATATAATATAATATAATATAATATAATATAATATAATATAATATAATATAATATAATATAATATAATATAATATAATATAATATAATATAATATAATATAATATAATATAATATAATATAATATAATATAATATAATATAATATAATATAATATAATATAATATAATATAATATAATATAATATAATATAATATAATATAATATAATATAATATAATATAATATAATATAATATAATATAATATAATATAATATAATATAATATAATATAATATAATATAATATAATATAATATAATATAATATAATATAATATAATATAATATAATATAATATAATATAATATAATATAATATAATATAATATAATATAATATAATATAATATAATATAATATAATATAATATAATATAATATAATATAATATAATATAATATAATATAATATAATATAATATAATATAATATAATATAATATAATATAATATAATATAATATAATATAATATAATATAATATAATATAATATAATATAATATAATATAATATAATATAATATAATATAATATAATATAATATAATATAATATAATATAATATAATATAATATAATATAATATAATATAATATAATATAATATAATATAATATAATATAATATAATATAATATAATATAATATAATATAATATAATATAATATAATATAATATAATATAATATAATATAATATAATATAATATAATATAATATAATATAATATAATATAATATAATATAATATAATATAATATAATATAATATAATATAATATAATATAATATAATATAATATAATATAATATAATATAATATAATATAATATAATATAATATAATATAATATAATATAATATAATATAATATAATATAATATAATATAATATAATATAATATAATATAATATAATATAATATAATATAATATAATATAATATAATATAATATAATATAATATAATATAATATAATATAATATAATATAATATAATATAATATAATATAATATAATATAATATAATATAATATAATATAATATAATATAATATAATATAATATAATATAATATAATATAATATAATATAATATAATATAATATAATATAATATAATATAATATAATATAATATAATATAATATAATATAATATAATATAATATAATATAATATAATATAATATAATATAATATAATATAATATAATATAATATAATATAATATAATATAATATAATATAATATAATATAATATAATATAATATAATATAATATAATATAATATAATATAATATAATATAATATAATATAATATAATATAATATAATATAATATAATATAATATAATATAATATAATATAATATAATATAATATAATATAATATAATATAATATAATATAATATAATATAATATAATATAATATAATATAATA